>VWZG01000019.1:5434-26477 GCA_013396735.1 Grallaria varia | reverse complement strand
AAAAAGGAAGGAAAAAAAGTCGGAATTATTTTAGGATTAGCGAAGCAACGCATTGAAAAGCACAGCCCGCAGAACGGCGCTGGGGCGGAATGCGTCCAAAGCCCGCGGGGGCCGGGACATGCCGTGCTCCGTTCCCAAATCCCCTCAGCGCGGCTCGCAGTTGCTGGTGGAGCCAAAAAAAAAAAAAAAAGAAAAAAAAAAAAAGCAAAAGTCTTTTCCAGCCCTGGGGCTTTCCCTCGCAGCCCGACTTCAAAAAGCAGAACAGCGCAGATGTCTTCGCAGTAACCCCATCTGGACACTCGAAACTGATTTTTCACTTTTTTCCACAGTTCGCTGGTAGTTCCCGTGTATTGTCAGGTTTCTGAGCGCACCGTCACATCGTAAGAATTTCTCCCATCAGGAGCTCCGAAAGTTGTCCTTTTAAATAAAAGTGGGGTTTCCCTGTCAGAAGCTGCGCATTAGAAAACACCCCAAATCTCATAGGGCCAGTTAGAGGAGTTAGCTGAACAAGTAGCTGGCAGGCTGGATCAAGAAGGATGTCAGTTACTGTAGGTTCAGCATGTTTGTGTTTTGTTCAGTCGCAGCTGAAAACTTTTTTGTTTTAACCTGTCAAAATTAAGGATAGGCTTTCTGGAACAATCTCACTGAGCACTGTGCTTGCTTCGTCCCCGGCACTGGAAAACAAATCCACATGTTAGGTCGTAGGCAAGGTTGTTTTCTGATGTTCTGAAAGGCTTTGGACAGTGGCAGTGGTAGGAGTGCATCACCATGAAGTCACTGACACAAGCGTACCACACCCAGGCAGAGCAGCATCGTTGTGGCTAAGGAGAGAGCATAGCTCTGCCTTGTTCCCCATCAGCCTCAAGCACCCTTCCAGCCAGCATTGAGTGATCTCAGCCTTTCCACTTTCTACAGCACCATGAAAAAAAGTTTAAAAAATCCATTTCTGGTAGGACAAAACTAAGTCTGGGCATAATGCATAAAGTCTGGCCTGAAGCTTTCCTGCTTGGCAGTATGACAGGTGTAGCAGGACCATCTCCAGGCTCTTCCAACTCATCTGAAGGCTTCATCCAGTGACACCTCCCCATGCCTTTTCCAACAGGGCTGTTACATGCAGAGTTGACACTGCTCCTCCTAACCCGAACTCACTGTTTTCCACCACTTCCAGCTCCACACTTACCCTAACAATAGTTTTCCTGCTTTCCACCCACACCACCCTGTAGGAGGCTGCACTGCCTCTGTTGAATGAGTGCCTCAGACCTGGTGTACCCTGTATTTCAGAAGGTATCCTTCTCTTTCTCTACAACTTCCCCTCTCCCCACCCTAAGCCTCTTGCACCCTTCCCAGCACCACAAGCTATGTTCACCCACCCATCACAGGAGCAGCACAGGATCTGCCCCTTGTCCTGCTCAGCAGTCCTCTAATCCAGTAATTTCTGTCTTCTGGGAACAGGCGTTTGAAAATCTGGCTTTCCATCCCCTGAAAGAGCTGGCACGGGTTCTGAAGAGGTCTTTACGCAGGCCCACAGGCACCGCCTCATCTGTCTCTGCCCTGTGTGTCAGCCCAGAGCCCAACACCCACAGGAGCAGCATGTCCCTGTGATGCAGCCCCATGCCCATCATCTGTTGCTTAATTGTGCCATGGACCGCAGTGCCCCAGCAGGGCAGGTTGATGTGCTGAAGAGCTTCACCCCTCTCCCCCAGCCACAGCTGTGATACCGAGCATGATTTGGCCCCACCAGGGCTTTGTCCCATCTGTCAGGCGCCTCTGAGGCCCCAGGAGCTGGTGCGGGGAGGGGCACAGGCTGCAGATTCCCCATCTGTGCCACATCTGAGCTAGCTAATGCAGTGGAAAAAGAAACCACCCAGCGCCTGAGGCTCTGAGGAGTTGATGCACTCTGCCTCCCTCTTACCTGACAGGGCTGAGGTTATGCAGGCCAGGAGGCAGCTGGGAGCAAAAGTAGGGTTTGGAGGGGGCAGACTGGTGCTGCCCCTTGTAAGGCATCTGCACATCACTCTGCCCTGAACACCTAGGTGACAGATTCAGCGACTGCACTCCAGTTTGGGTTTTTAACCCCTATTTGTGTTGCGAAGAATTTGACCTTTTCCTTCAGATCCAGGCAATCTGGCCTGTCACCTGGACTTTTAGGCTGCCATTACTATGGTCTGTGCTGAAGGGAGAGGAGAGCATTATCCAGCCTGAGGCAGGATGATCCTGCAAGCCTCTGTGATGCAGGCATCTAGCTGTTTGTTTGCTTCACTGCAGAGGAGGGTGACGGGGTCCTGAAATTTGCACATGGCAAGGTGGAGTTTCTTACACCACGATCATTGTTTTCTGCACAAGAGCCATATTAAATCCTAAATCATTTCTGGGAATGGCAAATCAGCAAAGAAATAGGATGGGTTTAGTGCATTTATGAAGGAAATCTAATTATTTGTTTTGCTTTGTTTTGTTTTGTTTTGTCCAAAGGGTTGATAAAAGTTTCCAGGTAGTTATATCAAAAAATCAAAGAAATGTCAGCAAAAACTGATACAAAACTGGCATCTTGCTAATTAGTTACAAGTTAGGTGTCACAGCTACAGAGAGCACTCTTAATTGCTTAAGAATATAGGTTTGAGCATACAAGCGTGTATTTGGACAACACAAACAGAATTTAAAAAAAACCTCCACACAGGCAGTCAGCCTCTCTGAAGATGGCAAATAGTCAGCTCTGCAGGAATGTCCAGCCTGTGCAGTGGCTAAGCCACTGCAAATCCCTCAGCCACAGGTAGTGAGGGGAACAGGGAGCCCAAGGCTGCTGGACTGAGGTTCCACTAGATGAGGAGGGCATGACAAACTGGAAACAGTATCAGAAGCCACTGGCTGCCGCTGATCGAAAGCACTACCAGGATCTCAAAGCTTGGTTGAGGAGGGTTTGTGTGAGCAGTGGCTGAACTGCGAGGCAGTTGCTGGGGGTATTTTGGGGGACAGAGCCTTTTAACACCAGTGGTGCTCTAGCAATCCTATCAGCTGAGATTGCCTAAGTAACAGTACTGAAAATAGCAACTTCAGGATGCCAGGTAGCAGAATTGGGACCCAGGGCAAAAAAGTAATTATGGTGGATTGTTTGTTTGCAAAGAGTTTTGAGTGGAAAACAGAAGATCAATAAACACAAAAATGGATAAGCTAGGCAGTGTCAAGGAGCTGCCAAGGTGTGCTTGTCAAGCAGCCCCACACTTGAATGGGAGCAGGGCAGCAAACAAAATCCATTTTTCTGACCCTAACACATGGATTAAACCTGCTCCTGGTCACAACATGAGGTCATAGGGTGCTTTCTCTCATCAACAGGGCAACGCCTAGGTGGATGCATGGATTAAGCATTGCTGTGTCAATGTCTGTTTCAAGCAGATGGCACCAACCTCTTCCCACCACTTCCTAAGACAAACATTCATTCTCCAGGTAAAAAATTCACAGCTGAAAATACCTTATCTCCACCCACCCCCCAAAGAAACAACCAACCAACCAACCACCACCACCACCAACCAAACAAACAAAAAGGAAAGAGGAAAAAGTAGTGCATCAAAATCAGTGCTCTATAAAAAGTAACTAGTGCATAAACCCTAATTCTTTGCCTGTAAAGGTGTTGTCTTGCCCATTATTCTCCTCTCAAAGGGAAAGAGTACAGGAAGCTCACTTCCAAATAATTTTCCCTCATTCAAAAGGCAGAAAACCCCAGGTACTCACCAGATAATTTCTCAGGACATTGCATTTCAAATCAAAGAGACCTTCTTTTGTCATGAGGGAGAAGGCTAGCAAATAAAAAAAAAAAAATTAAAAAAACTTAACCAGAAACACCATTATTTACTGATGGAAAGACTCAGTTAATCATTTATTTGATTTTTCTCTGTGTGTCTGGATTTTCTAGACACAGCTGGGAAAACATTTTTTTTTCTTATTTTACTCAGAGAAACCGTCACCATCACAACCATTTCTTTCTGAATTAAGGGTGGAAAAATAGCTGCAACAGCAGAAGGGGAACAGCAAATTTGGAGGTAAGGTGCAGACTAGTTAAAACTGGGCATGTGTAAAGATGGTAACCTTCCTATTATTTCTTAAGAGTCAGGTATAAATCATTATAGTAGTGCCCAGGGTGACAGCCACATGGAATGGGTTTGTGAACACACCAGCAAGTTATCTAGCTTTGCTGTGAGGAGGCGTATGATGCAAGCCATGCCAGTATCATCATGCTTCACTTGGGTTTTTCCTTGCAGGTTGTCAGTTGGTTTGGCCTCATACCCAAAGCTCTTGGAAGCTTCCCTTTTATGGGTTAACTGACTCTTGTCATGCTCCTTCCCCCACTGACAGTTCTCTAGAGTCTTGCTATGTCCAGGACTTCCAGGAAACAATCCTTCCACACTCTCCATTTCTTGTGTCCCAAGATTTCCCTTCACTGCCTCCTCCATCTGATGTGTTCCTTAAGAGGAAAGGGAATGACCAATATTCCCTGCCTTTGGAGCCCTGTAGCTGGCCAAAATTAGAACATTTGATGGGGAATCTCAAACATTTGTTATTTTACCCATCAGACTTTGGGGATCTCCAATTTGATATTTATTTCATTTCCCAAACCAAGGATTTCACAGCACAGGTACATACCCCTGCTGGGTGAGTCTTTAGATGTCCTTATTATCCCAAGTCAAACTGAAGGACACAGAAAATCCTGCTGAATATTCCTGCTTTGGCAAGTTCTTAGTTACTTTCTGTGTCTCTGCTGTCACCTTCTCTCTTAATCTTAAAACTTCCTCTTCCCCATGTCTAGCAAATCTCCATCTTTGGCCTTTTCTTTAGCAAAGGGCTGCAGAATCCTGAAATCAGCCCATCTGTAGTGGGTACAGCCTTTTGAGCAGCCTGCCATCCCTCAGCCAAAAAAGCACAGGTCCTAGGAGTTTGTGCAGAACTGATGAGCCCACAACAGGGACAGGTCATTAAATGTTTTTCTTGCCAACTCCCTCCAAAATTGGCAGCCCCATGCAACAAGCATGGTGTCACCTAGGACCCTATTAAAAGCTTCCCAGAGTGAAGACCATGAGAAAGGATCCCAGCGAGGTTGATACTGGCCATGTTCTTCCCAAGCACCTCCAAAAGTGACAGAGAAAAAAGTCATCTGCTTCTGGGCTACCAAGTTCCACAGAGTTCTGCTTCTCCTGCTCCCTGCACAAAGAGTACAACCTACCCATCTCTTTGAATAGGGGAAAGCACTCCATCTCAGTTCTGACAGGGAAGAAAGCGACCAGGTCTAGGAGTCCAGAATACCCCAGTAATAGGTGCACCAACAGTGGAGGCAGAGAAAAGCAAATTTCAGCTGGTTCCCAGGAGCTCAGTTGTTTCTGTGTCTGGATAATGTGCCACACTAGATCATTAGATGGAGGTTTCTAGGAATCAAATCACCAAGGCTTCTTCCCTTCCCCAAATTTGCCACACAAAGGGTAAAGGAGAGAACCACAGCTTGGTTTATTTCCAATGTCACCCATGCTGCAAGGGTAGATTTGGCCTTTGAGACAATATGAAGGAAGAGTTCTTTCACTGCCTTATAGTACATAGCATGCATTGCACCAACATCATCAGCCCACAAGTCAATCTGGCAAGCACAGCTTCTCAGCTCTTTCCCAGAGGATGCACTGCCTAGCAGAAAAGCAAAGGAAGAATGTAAGGAAAGAGGGAACTTTCTCTTTCAGGCTGAAGCACTCAGCCATATGCTCATCAAGCAAACAGTGGTCTGTTGAATCAGATCCATCAAAGGCCATCTCAAAATAAGTCTGAAAAACCTCTGCCTGAGCATGGGTACTTTTAGAGGTCTTTCTCTCAGAGCCCTATCTGCCCTAGACTCACCAAATCCTTCTGCTGTCCCTACCTTGTGCCTGCATATAGAAACCAGAAGGATTCATTAGCAAAGTAGTCCATGTAGACTATCAGCCACAAGAAAAAAAACGTTTTGCATAAACTTCAGCAGAGATGTTCAAAAGTGCATTCAAACACACAGGTGAGGGGCGCACACTGTATTTGAGTTGAACAGAAATGCTCCAAGTGGTCTTTTACCCTCCTGAACAACATATGTGGTTCTATGTCTAAGGAAACCTTAGCCAGTCTCACAGAAGTCTTTCTGGTCTTAACCTCCAAAAGGAGATGCCAAATACTGTAACTGTATGGTATGCTATCATCAAGGGAAGCATACATTTCAAGCCAAGATACTGTGGCTAGGTGGTTTTGGCTTCCTTAGACCCTAACATACTTCTGTGAAGCCTCCTGTTCAGTTTTCCCCTTTTCATGATTGTCTTCTTTATCTTGCTACAGATGGTCCAGTCAGAACTGAGACTGTACATCAGATACCAAGCCAGTGAGACATGATGGGAAGGGAACATTTATTCAATGACCTATTTTTTTGGTAGGGTAGATAGCAGCTTTTTACAGCACTATCAGTACCTGGAAAACCCAAGAGGAGGACTACTGCAGCTACAACTGTGATGGTACTAACACACGATAAGCAGTTTTCAGAGTCAGGCAAACATAAAGCATATCACCCCACTCTCCTCTCCAAAATGGGATAATTGTGGCCTGTTACTCTGGCATGTTCATATAGCAGTCACTGGCTGAAACACTACAGCCAAAAATGGAATGAACACTACTGCAAAGAAAAGTACTAAGAGATCATTTCCTCTCTTTAAACAAAGCTGTAATGGGTGTCAGCAACAAACAGCTGGAAATGGATGGGCACGTCCACATCCCTTCCCAGCTCTCCTTAGGCAGCGAGCACACATCCATCACAAGTGACAGGTAGAAGGTTAAATGTTAGAAAGCACATTTCACTGGGACAGAGCAAGCCTAGCCAATGTGAACAGATCAATATTGACTTTGGTCAGAACTGGAAGGTCTCTGCTGGCAGGTCTCTCAGCAGATTTTCTAAACAAAGGAAGACACCATTTGTTCCTACAGCAGAGAACAGGAGGCAAAGCTGAACAAGGCTTGAGACAGAGGTATCGTTTCCAATCAGAGTGTGATACCAGAGACACTCACCCTCCCAGTCAGTAGCATGGTAACAGACTTGGTCTGCAGCGGAGTGGGCTGTATCACCAGATGTGAGGGAGTATGGTGTTTTATTCTTCTGTAGTGGTTTTCTGGGGCAGCCTGCCACACAGTCTACTGGGCTACTATCAGCCTGGAAGGGTCATCTGAAGGGTTGGAAAGCCTTAGGGGAGCCAGAGCTCTGAAGTCCCTGGGAGGACAGAGCAAGAAGGGAAGCATAGATTTGCCTCATGTGGCAGGAAGCATATGCCTGACATCCTACACTGAAGATGTGAGTAGAAAACGGGCTACTTGGGTAAGACTCCTGTACTCACCTCTCATGTAAATCTACAATTTCTTGCTCCTCTTCAAAGCAGGAGAGGATACTCTTCCTATCTTTATCTTCTCTCCCCAAACATCAGTGTCAGCATGCATCCTCTAAAATTCCACCATCTCTTTCCACCCCCCTTCCTTACAACCGATTGCGACCTTTGTCTCCCCACAGCCCTGGCTTCCCACAGCACTCAAACCCAGATCCCAGCACGGGAACTCTCAGTCCCTTTACTATCCTGCTCTATAGCACTTCTGCCCCCTTGGTGAAGAGTCCCAGCCCCACTGCCATACATCCTCAGACTCATGCTCCCTATCTCCCTAGCAATCACTTATCTTCTTAGTATTGCTCTTTCTCAGGCTAATTGTTAATTATCACCCTGCCTGTGGCTGGGGACCAACCCACTATCAATGAGATGGGCATACAGACTCAACCTTCAATATTACTTGAAGCAGCAGATAAGGTATAGGAAGTTTCCAACCCACCTACCCCACCCTCGTTCCTTCTCACCATATGGAAGTTTTGCCAAATGCCACATTTAACCAGGCCCACTCTGTGCAGACAAAATGCTCCAGCCAAGAAGCATCATTTTGCATTTGAGATTTTTTCCACATCTTTCTACATTAATTGCTGCTGCCACCTTTGCACCCCCAACTCTTTACCTCAGCCCTACTTTGCATCAGCAGCTGGACAAAACAGCACTCACCTGCTCCTATGCTACAGACCTCAGCATTAGTTTTCACCATTTCCATACATCAACCTCTGCACTAAAGTCAGAGTAACAGGCTATACAGCATCTGTCTCTTTCTTCCCCTTACTTCCAGAAAATCCTCACCAGGAATGCAGAAGGCATGAAATGGACAATGCAATATTCTGGCATGTGATTCAATCTCCTCCAAAGTAAGTTTTACCTGAACAACCGAGGCTGCTGGTGGACATTGCCTGTCATTTCTCACTCCCTATCACTCACCATCCCCATGCGGATCCTGCACCTGCAGGTAGAACAGATATCCTGCTCCTGACTCCCTCAAATCCAAAAATCTTTCTTTATTTTTTTTTCCAAAAGCTTGATTTTTTTCATTCGGTGTCATACTGACTTTTTAAAATTCCATTAAGGCAGCTTTACAACTCCATAGCTATCTTAAGATCAAATCTAAGCCCAAATTCAGCACAAGGGGAAAAGTTGCTCTGTTTCACAACTAAGTGTTCCAATCCTTCACAATTCTTTTCCATTTATATTTTTTAATTAGAATGCTAGGTTTTTAATAGCTGGTAAAGAAACAACATGCTGTTTTCTTCCCTTGGTGTTAGAAGTATCTCTTCTGGCTTGAAAAACTTGCTGGATTCCTCTTTTCTCAGAGAAGTAGAAGATGAACAGGTATGTAGGGTGATGAAGTGATAACTATTTGAGACAGCTGTGGGAAATACAAGCTTTGTTCAAAGGCTGCTGGAGTTGGTGGAAAGATATCACTGCCTGCCTTGGCCTTTGGAGTCTCTCTTGGTTCTTCTCAAACTTTGGATTTTCAATGGCTGTTTTAAAAATAAAGTTTTAGTCTGTGACACTGCTGAGCACATTTAACCCTCACTGCTTTGAGTAGTAGCGGCAAACCATCAGCTCAGGATAAGCCTGTTGTCCAAGTTTTTTCAAGCAAAGGAAAAGCAATTTTTAATTATAATTTTTCATACTGGAAGACTCTCTGAAGTCCAGGGCACACACTCATTAATTAATCCTCCTATACTACCTGTCAAAAATGCAAGCCCTAGCAATCTGTCTTCTCAGATGAAACAAGTGAGGTAAAGAAGCTAAACAACCTGATCAAACCACAGATGCAAGTTAGTGTTACACTTAATAGGAAAAGGCTGCTCTTTGCCGGGCAATAAACCAGATGTCTCTCAGCCAAGCACCTCTCAGTCCCTACTAAACACATCATTCAGTCCCACTGCAGGTAGTCACATACATGAAATTAGACAGACATACAATTACTTTATAAAACCAGGACCCAAATGTCACTGACTCACATTCAAATTTTTAGACGATGATCAAGAACTGTGCTGCAGCTGAGCTGTAGTTCATTTACTATGTCCGAAGTGGCTACAAAATAGCCAGCCAGCCCAGCTGCCTCAGGAGTGAGTTTTGCAGAACTGAGATGTCAAGGAGGGCCTGAATTTCCCCAGGTTGCCTGAGCTTGAGCTGTTGGAACTGGGTGGAAAAAGAAGAGAATTATATTCTTGAGGCACTCAGGTTTGTCCCTCCATCCTCCTGCTTGAATGGGGAAAACCTTTCAATTAATGACCTCAGATTAATACACCCGTCTCACATCTCGGATTTGAGTTTAATGGGATTTTCTGAGTTGGATGGGAGATTTTTGCCCCTTTTTACAAGTCAGTATTTGTCAATGTGTTAGCAGCTCCCGTGATACCAATAGAAGATCACTGTTTTCTGTAGGTAAAATATAAAGGTGTTCTTTTCCAAAGAATTTATGCAGCAGTTCTTTAGGCACACCTATGGAAGGCAGACAGATTTGCACTGGATACTAGCAAGAGCCAAGAAAACCTCTTCAACTTCCCATAATGGGAATGTGATTATTTCTAAAATAACTTGCTTTAAAAATGGACTTTCTTAAATAATGGCTTTGATTTCTAAGGAAAACAAATACTGCAGGCTTATGATGACACAAAACTACCATACCATCTGGTGGCATGACAGCAATCCTTTTTGCATTTCCTGCAGGGAATGCATTTTTTGAATGGAACATGTGCATCACAAAGGTAATCTTTTTACAGAGGCTATGGGCCTCAAGCCATACAGCTGCACTTGATGCGATCTGGGGTTTTGCAAGTACCTCAGCAAGGGTCCCTTTGGATATGAAACATTCAAACACATGGAAAGACTCATTGTGCTATGTGCACTGAGGTAACCTGGCAAAAAAGAGATTGTCAAAGGTCTTTCTTTTCTTTTTGGGAAGACATATTTGCATTTAATAAAGCCAGAAGATCCCTGAAATCCAAGGGATACTTTACAAGAATTGACAGGGATTGGGCAATAACTCCAGCATTTTAATTTGGCCGAGGTGTGTGGTTGCAGATCTAGTAGAGTAAGATAGTGGAACTGAACACAGTGACACAAACTGTCTTAACAGCCACCACAAGCATGGATTTTCCTATAGATCACAGCCCATAAAAGGTCTGGGAGATCATAGTATGCACACCACACAACTATGTCCACAACTATTGGATCTCAAACCACCAAGATCGTCTCTAAAAGTGCCAAGACAACCCACCAGTCAAAAATGCCCTGCATGGACTGGAATCATCCTTAGGGGATGTCACTGTGTAATTCAAATGGCATTGCAGTGGTAGACTGGACAACTATGGGAAAAACTCATATTCTTGGACTGGACTGAAGAATGAAAGCCATTCTGAAGATGAACACAGGCTAGAGCATATTGCATAAAATAAGGTACAGTACAGACCACCCAAAACTGTTAATGTAAGTACTGCTTACCCCATGGCAGAGACCAGAATGTGGAGGATGTTTTATAAGCATTGCTTCTTAACCAAAAAGTTCACAGTTCAATCTAAGTGATATTCTTTTAAAAGTTGATATTCAACTTTTAAAATGTTGAGTCACATGAGGAGGAGGCTAATACAGGTACCCTGGAAGGAAATACATTGTACTGAGATCCTGTGGCTCCCCTCTTGCCATATCCTGCAACCCATCACCTTAGCTTCTCCCTCTAGTCCCCAAAAGAAAGCACCATCATAGATGGGAACCAACCCCAGTCCTTCTGTACTGTCTCTTGAGTGCCCAACTTGACCAACTCACAGGTGGCAAAATTTTGATTAAAGAGTTTTTGTTTTACCTAAGAAAACAAAAAACCTACTGGATTATGCTATGTGTTATCTGTTTATCCATCTGTCTTCTTACCATCAAATCTTTTGAACCAGTTAGCTTATTTCAAACAAAAGTAGGATAGAGGTCTCAGGGAAAATTAAGTTAATGGAAATCAGCAATTTATTAGTGTTTGTTCCAAAGGAAAGACAGAGAGAAGCACATCCTTTTGGGCAGCAGACAGCATCAGCAAGTGGTCCACTCATCTTGGCATTTTCTTAACCTGTCAGAGGTATCCACCAGGACACAAATGGGAGGTGGGAAATACTGATAGGAGTGCATGAGGTGTGCCCAAAAGAGCAAATCTCTAGGAAAGGGACTTCACAAAACACTGTACTTTTTGTTACTATTGGCAGAAGTTCCTTGTGATTCATGTGCCCTTTTAGCAGGCAAACGAGGCCATAGTTTTCTTGGTTATTCAAGACTAACACAGTTGGTCCCTTTCAAATTCTGCCAGCTCTAATTAGAGGAGTCCTTCATCTTTGCTAGCAGAGGGAAGAGCTCCTGGTTACTAAAGGGCAGCTCTTTGGTGAAAACCCAGGGTTCAGCCTTAACATCGCAGACAGAGAAGGAATTAGGAAAAGAACAGCAGATCTAAGTTATGGCATGACAGTCACCCTTGTCCATCCTTTCCTGAGTCTGCATTAATCCCAGCAAGAAATTCTCCATGGCATATAAGGGGCAGAGCTACATTGCAGTGTTTAATCCTGAGGCATCCCTCATTGTTTTGGGAGTCACTCAAAATGTAGAAGGCTCAGTGAAAAAGGACTGGATCAACCCACTGTAAAAATCTTCAGGTATACAGACAAGTTACTTTCTCACAGAAACTGACATTATCTTAGACAAGATGTCTGGAGGAAACTTGCAAAGTCAAGCAGTCAAAAACGTCACAACCTTCTTTAATCAGGAAAGAAAAGGCTATAAGCCATTAAGCATTACAAAATCTGAGGGTGATTAGCAGGAAGTACATTACTTAGCAATTGGTCAGTGTTGACCAAGGCTTTACAGACTGGTATTTTTAACCCCAACATGTTAAATGATCCCTTGGAATAGGGGCAGAGATCTGCCACATCCCTGCTGCGTGCAAACTGAGGGGGATCTTTAGAGTGTTTGCCCATTGCCCTTACATGCTGCATGGGCCCTGTACATCTCATGGACTGTTATCTATGGTCCACATGTCAGAGGTTAAAAATGTTAATCTAGCCCATACCAGCCATGTGAATGCATGAACGCCATTTTAACCATCCCTATTATTTTGAAGCTTGGGTGTTCTACTTTCTTCCATGCAATCTGTTCAAACCTTTCACTGCCTTAAGATGTGGAAAACATCCAGTCTAAATTTCCCTTCCTGTAATTTCAGCTATCTGCATTTATCTCATCCCCCGCACTTGGAGAGGACAGATTATACCTTTTTTCATGAAGCACTCCTGTAATTACATGAAAAAGGATCGTATGACCCCCGAGTTGCCTTTTCTCTAAATTAAAACAATCTTGGCTTTTGTTCAGTGATCCTTGTAAATCCTGCTGCATATGTAACTTGTTTGTATTGAGACAGGCCTACCAGCGAGCTAAAGCAAAAATGCAACAGTGCACCTTCTCATTAGAACTGAGCCATCATTACTACAGCTACCTGCACCAAGAGTGAAGAGAATGTTCTGGGTTTGTAGACCTTAAATTTTTGGGACATGGAGCTAGAAACATACAGATTCAAACTCAACCTTTGCTGCTACCAGTCTATCTGATCCTGGGCAAACTGAATCCCAGTTCACAGCTCCTTCACTTGACAGACCGACCTAGAAATAACAACTTGTTTTACTTAGCACAAGATGGCCAAGGTAATACAAAGTTGAAGACTGTGCAGATGTTGTAAAGTCTGGTGGAAGAACTCACTGTTATGACAGCCTTTCATGTGAACAGGTGCCCTCTCTTAGAAGTTATTTTTAAAATCTTGTTCTGAAATATTCCATGTGTTTTTAAAAACTAAAGTTTTTCAAGAGTGACTGCATCAAATTCCTGGGATATCAGTAGCTTCCAAGTAAACATGGGGAAGTGCAGGACTTCAGAATACCAGGAACCCCATGGATAATTATTGATATTTGAAGCCCTCCAAGTGAATGATTAAACTGATTTGCCGAATGCTGCTGTGACCCACGAATTTCCCAATATCAAGCCATCTGAGCCTACTGACAGAATTCTCTCTATAGTAGGTGTATTCTTCCTTCCTTCAAGTTGATTGTGAGTAACAGGATGCTTTCCACTTCTGGCTGTTGTTTTTATGTTTGTATCACTGTAGGAGAGATTTACATGGAGTCACTCAAACACTTACTAAAAAGACTTTTTCTCCAGACTGGAACTTTCTACAAAATCATCTTCCCTTAGCTGTGCTAACCAAGAAACTGTATCAGAGCTTCATACACAACTTTAGGGGTTTCTTAACTTAAAAAGAGAAGGATTTAGTTTTTTATGTATTTAAAACATCGAATTCTAAGACGGATCTCCCTGCAGAAGCATTCACTGAGAGCACCATTTCAGAGCATTTTCTGAAATAGTGTGGGCATATTAAAAAACACCAGCACTGCTTGTTTTTTACACTTTATTTGAAAGAACAAAGTCCCACGTGGGCAGATGTAAGCAAGCAAAAAGAAGCCTGTATTTTTTTGTAAAAGGGAGTGGGCACTGACATAAATTACAATCTCCAGGTAAGCCAAGGCCACTTGCAAACATTCTTCACATTGCTTGTCCGCTCAATTAATAACTGCCTACCTGCAGTTTATTCGGGCACTACAACTACTCCTGTGTGGTAACAGGGCTGCTGAGGTATAACCTCACAGCTCCTCTGCCTAGTACCACTCTAGGGATTGCTTTGAGGAGCATGGTGGCAGAACTTGTCTGTTCTGCTCCCAGTCTCCATCCTCTTAACCCATTGGTTTATTTAACTGAGCTATACCCTGCTCAGCATGTTCAGCCTGTGTTAACCGTAGTTCACTCACAGGTAGATGAAGTACTCCAGTCTTCAACTGTGCTTGTTGCGCAAGGACTCAGATCACAAGGTCAGAGATGGGGCTGACACCATGGCAGATGATGCTGAGGTAGCTGACAACTCCTGCTGCAAATTTGCCCTGTGTGATTAGCACAGACCCGCAGCTCCTTACTCTAAAGACCAGCTTCCTGAATTTTGGCAAGAGACATTGTACAACAGGGGAACCTCTCATCTTGCAGTACCAAGAAAAGCAAGTTTTGTAGAGCTTGAGGGAAGAGCAACCAAGGCAGAAACAGACGCCTATTATCAGTACTCATTTCAATGCAACTCCAGGCAAAGGAAGCCTTGAAAGAGGTTATTTACTGAGAGTGGAAGAAGGAACAACTTTTCCAGGCAAGTGGGACAAGACTGTTTTTCTACAGGAAAGAAATGTTTATCTAAGCAATGCATCAATAATTAGGAGAGGTGAGTTACTGGAGTTTTTAAGCCTTGCTTAGAAATCTCACTCATTATTTTTGGCTTTTCATTTTTGAAAAATCTTGCAGAACTGTAGCCCAAACTCAGGAGCTGAATTATGGCAGAGGAGCTTGCTCTCAACAGAAAAGCAACACAGCTTGCTGCCTCTAACCCCAAGGAGGCCAAGGGCATCCATCAGGTAGTTCCTTTCATTAACACAGCTGTTGGGACTTTTGCTGCAGGCTCTGTGGGTCAATGTCATAAGTAGTATTACTGGTATTACAGTGGGTCACAGATGAAGAGATAAAGAACAAAATACTAAGAAATTAGCTGCTTACTATATGTCAGCATTGATGGTTCTCCACCCAGATTAATGAGTCCCACAGTACACCAGCAGTGCTGTCCTCCAACTTGGGGCACTGCAGGGTCAGCTCCCCCACCCTTCATTCTCCTCTCTTATGCCTGCACAGGATCATGCCTTTTCTCCACCTATGGGCTGGGCCCAGCATGGTACGGCAAGATAAGAAGGTGCTTTCCCCAGTCAGCTGCCTTATGTTGGACTACATCTTCCTTCATAAAAAGCAGATGCAATGTGTGCTTTGGTTTGTCTTCTCTATCACATAAAGCCTCTAATTAGGAGGTTAGAAGGCACAGTATTGTTCCTCTGCTGAAATCATCCAGGATTTCTCCAAGTCTGATCTCCGTATAGAAGACCAAGTAGAAAACATAAAAAAATACCTGCCCAAAGAATGGTGGGGTGGCCCTGAAATAATGATCTATGCCACCTGGCTTTACCTGCTTTCATACTAGAGAAGTTAGAGCCTGCCTGAAAGCAATATTTGGCTCCCATCTTACACTCAGTTCTCTGCAAGAAGACATGGGTTTAGAGTTATGTCCAAGTGTTAGAAAGATAAATTATTTGTTGGTAGAATTGCCTTGTTAAGGTGTAGGGCTTGACATGCTCCAATGATCACAGTCCTAGAAGGAAGTTAACAAAGCCTGGGGAGAAGGATTACTGCTGATAGTGGACAAAAACAATGCAGAATTTAGAGGCCACAAAGAACTCTTAAGATAAGGAAAAAACTGAAAAAGCTAACTCAGCAACTCTGCTGAAAACAGCTTCAATTGGACAAATGGTAAAGGGAGATTGTGACCACTGATTCAGGGCCCACTAACTCAAGAAACCCACTGACTCAAAAGAAGAGAAAGACTGAGCATGTGACTAATTAGCATCAGTAGATGGTATAATACTAATTAGAAGAGAACTATGGAACTTGTAGCTAATGAACAATGATTTCTTTGTTTGCTAAAATGTATCAATGGTGTAAAGTTTTGATGACCACAGAGATAGCCTTTTCCAGGTTACCAACCAGGTCCCTACTTGTGCAAATTAGAACATAGAAATAGAAATACCTTGTCTTGGTGTGTAATTAGTGCTGCACTCTGGTCAGCTAGCCCATTTGGTATAAGAAGAACATAAGTGCAACTTTGGTTAAATCCTGGAGAAAATCTCACTCTCCACCTCCAGAGGAGAGCTTATCATATACCTAAAAGAGAAGCAAATAAGAGAAGCCTGTAGACAATTTTTACTAAGGAAAGGGGATCTTGGCAGTTTATCACCATCCTTTCAAGTCTTACTTTTATTAGGGAAAATGTTAATTGAGCTAGTTAGTACCTGTGAAGTAAAAAGTCAACCCATCTAGGTCTTCCTTGTGTAAACCTCCATCTCATGTTGTCTTCTTTCCATGCTCTTTGTAGCACAGACTTCCCAGTTCTCAGAGGCATCGTGCTTTAAATACCCACAGTGTCAGAAGCTACCTTATGTCACCCCATCTGTGAAAACATGCAGGTGAAAACAAGCATTTGTTTTTTTCCCAATTAACTAAAAATGGATTTACTAAAAGGAACATTTCACTCTCAACTTTTAAAAATATAATTCACAAATCTGAATTAGATATTTAAGAGGAACAACTACAATTACAGTGGCAAGGTAATGAACATAAGCGATTTATACAGTTTTAAAATACTGTAATATTTCTGGCCTGTTGACAGGAAAGATTTTTTTTTTAATTCAGAGGTTTAGAATAAAACAAATTTACTGTACAGAAACAATTGAAAGATTTCAGTGTGTGTGTGTTATCTTTAATACATCCCTTCTTCTGGAATCATTAAACTATAACAGATTTCACAGGGAGAAAAAGAAAAAAAATCCATTAATGAAGCTTCTAAGAAACAGGTCTTCTGAAGAAAGAAAAGGGAACATATCTGAATGTTTTCTTTTGAACTTAATTCAAACGGACATAGTGGCCTGTTACCAGGCTTGTGCTACAGCTACTTGCAAGGGGAGCAGAGAGCATTTTGATACAGTAGAATTTATCTCCTTCAAGAGCTAATACAAGCATCAACACAAGGTTTCATGAGGTCAACCATCAGGCCTAAGTGTTTAAAAAAAACCGAAACAAGCAGTATGAAGCAGCTTTCTAATTCCCTTCTATACAACCATAAGCGCCTGCTCTGCCATTTATCTTCCTTCTATGCTGGTCTGGAAGGTGTCAGTCTCTCAGCCAAGTCAGCTGATGGGCTGATGGGCTCCATGCTGGTGTGGTCAGGGGCTGTGTCAGACATCAGCCATATTTGGGTATGGAGTGGATAAATCCTGAGTGAACAACACAGACCTGCTTCTCAGAGCGATAAAGTGCTATGTTGCCCTCCCACTGCCTTCCCCAGCAAAGCAAAAACATGGAACTGATTTTCCTGATGCTCATTCACTGCTAGTGCACCTGAACATGACTATGGTTCAACCATGTCCCCAGGCCCTGGGTACAAAGCAAACTAATGTGACTCTTACCAATAGTTAACACAGAGATTACAGTTTCTTGTAGGCATTCTACTCAGTTCTACACAATAAATATTTATAAACAATGCAGATTGTTTTAATGAGGTGAGGAATCCAAACGGGCTAGGAAAAACAGGGAAGAAAATACCAAGTTTGCTAAATTGTTATCCAGACTTTCACATGGAACAGCTGAAAGAATGGAAACGAGAGGATATTTACATGTTCAGGCCTACTGGGAACATACCAAGAGGCTGTGTTACATTCAGGAATGTTGTCTTGTGTGCAAAGCAGGAAACCACTTGCTGCTTTCTCACCCAGCAGAGGAAGGGAAGCACTCAGTATAAGAAGTTTGTGAAAACCTAACAGTGGAAAGCCCGTGCCTAACAATTACACCAAACAAGCTTGTTGCACACCTTCTCAAGCCAACAAACAGCAGAACACTTTGTAATGGCAACACTACTCTCTTTGAAAGAAAATGCATGGTGAGTTACACCCTCCTATACTTTTGAAAACTGCCTTTCTGAGAAGAGAATTCAAGCTAAAAGATTTATGGAGAAATAGAAGGAAAAGTCCTTGTTTTATCATTCATGTGATAGGAAACGAAAAGCTGTGATACACAAACGGGAAAACCCCCCTAGCAAAGGAAAAGGGACTGTGCTTTCTCCCTTTCCAAAACTCTGAGTCACTTTCTCTATGTTTAAGCAAATATGACAGAGGAAGCTTAAGCTGCTTTTGAAAGCATTAAACCTTCTGGTACAGACAGTTACCTTTCTTTCATTATCAGCATCTCACTTAGAGGATAAAGCAAATTAAAAAACCCCTATCCAGTCCTTGCCCTCATTCACAAGACACATGCAGAGGAGATTCAAACTGTTTCCTGTTCCATGGGAAAATGAGAATGGATGAAAATGTTTCATGCATTAAGTACAACACAAAAATGGACTAATGCACACAAATCACCTTCTTACATTTTTCTTCTGTGGAGCTTTGGCTTCCAACAGTAAGAACAGTTTTTAATGGACCACTTGTACTTGGCCAGCTCTGCCAGTCTCAACTACATAAACTGAAAATTTTGTATGATTCATCACTTCAGTATCAAAATAAAAATTTACCATCAAAAAGCATTTTTAACAGATATTATCTTTTATGAATTCTTCTACAAGAGCAATACTGTCATTCCCAGATGTTCAGTACCATCTGCGAGTTGTCTATGAAACACAGCTCCTGTTCACCATTCTGCGTATTGGTAGACAGACCTTCAAGTGGCAGGCAAGAAATGGAGGCACATTCCTCTCACTTCACCACACTCTGCCACATCCATGTGAAAAGACAGAGATACCCCATGACTTCTAGAAGAATATGAATGAGAAAATACCAGGAGGTACAGTGAACCCAAATTCCAAGCAAAATTGCAGAGAGCTGAAAGAACATTCTGCTCAACAAATTTTATCTCAGTCACTTCTGGAACTGCAGTTTTCTCAAATTTACTTGCTCTATAAAATCATTTGCTGAAGTGTTTCAGGGAATAATTTCAGGCCTTCACTGAAATCTAGTGCAGTACTGTCTTGAACTGTTTTGCCCAATTATGTAAGTCATGTTCAACTTTCTATTCTCTGACTGTACAAAAGTAAAGATAAAATCAAAGCTTCTTCTTGAGGTTAGCAAGAACAAAACCTGCTTTTTATGACCACTCAATTAAAATTCTGGCTTCTGTTGTATTGTGATGAGAAAGCAAACATAGAAAATGTTCAAAAAAATATATTTTAAAATGTGAAGGAATATTCCAATTCAACATCATTATGAAGAGCATTACTTCTTCCATAAAATAAGATAAACAACAGAGAGCCATAAATATTTTGTAGTTTGTCATGTCATTCCCTGCCTTCAGCTGAAACACAATTTGTTCATAAGTGAAAAAAACCTCCATGTTAAACCATTTTTAAACTGGCTGCAACTGCATCCATAATCACAGCACATGTGATTCTGTGATTCTGCTGTAGGAACTATGTGAATTATTTGTGCCATATTGTAAAACAAGTGTAACAAATTAACCATATGCAAAAAAATTGTAACATATATGCTCTGTAGATGCTTCATTCTTTCCACACCACTGTTTTAATATGTTTGTTAGAACAACTTTTTCTATCTCATTTTAATTCAGACAGTTTTTCCTTCCTAAATTTGTCTTTTACAAATAGAAGAATCATCTATTTTGAGAAAAAGCATTAAAGCTCCACACGCATGAATTCATTATTATTCTCTTCACATTTAATTCCATGCAGAGACCCTCAAAATCAATTATTTGGTGTGGAAGAAGGCATGTGCTGCCCCTATTAAGAGGAATCATAGAAGATGCATTGTTAATTTTGGTAGTCTTCCATAAACCATCCTTTGCTAGGAGCTGATATGTCTCCCACTGGTAAAACACCAGAAGAAATTTTACCTTTACTTTCATCCTAGCCAATAATTAGCCCTGCAAAGATATACAGTCTCAGCCATCACAAAATCTCATCCCTTGGTAACTGTGTGGCAGGAAGAAGTGTGCAGCTGGGCACAGACCTGTAATGGGGTGACAGTTCTTGGTGCTTTGTAACCCTGGATTTACCCAAAAGAATCACACAATTATAAAATCAACTGGGTTGGAAGAGACCTCTGAGATCATCAAGTCCAACCCTTGATCCAACACCACTGCGATTACCAGATCATGGCCCTGAGCCTTCTCTTCTCCAGACTCAACACTCCCAGCTCCCTCAGCCTCTCCTCACAGTGCTTGTGCTCCAGTCCCTTCACCAGCCTCATTGCTCTTCTCTGGACCCGCTCCAGCACCTCAATATCTTTTCTGAACTGAGGGGCCCAGAACTGAACACAGTACTCAAGGTGTGGCCTCACCAGCGCTGAGTACAGGGGAAGGATCACTGCCCTGGTCCTGCTGGCCACACTGTTCTTGATACAGGCCAGGGTATCATTGGCCTTCTTGGCCACCTGGGCGCACTGCTGGCTCATGTTCAGCTTCCCATCAATCCAAACCCCCAGGTCCCTTTCTGCCAGGCTGCTCTCCAGCCACTCTGTCCCCAGCCTGTAGCACTGCATGGGGTTGTTGTGGCCAAAGTACAGGACCGGGCACTTGGCCTTATTGAACCTCATGCCATTGAATGCCACAGAGGAACGCCTTGGGTCTTTTTTTCCCAGAAGATTGCGGGTGGAGGATTTGCATCTGCACAGTTTGAAGTCTGAGCTTGCAAAAGAGGATCAGTTTGATCAAATTGAAGTCTGATCCTGGGGGGTAGGTGAATTACTGAGTGATCCGTCCCACTGTAGGGAGCAGAGTCTCACGTCTCCTCAAGCAGTGAGGATACTTCTTATTGGATTCAGGTGCGTGGGCAGAGGCACGGATACCAATTCTGGGCCCTGACGCCCGATAGTTCGGCCGACCGCTCCTCCCGAGGCGCGCCCTCCGCCCGCACCGCCCGTCTGCCGCTCCCTGCGCGGCTGCGCGGGCCGCTGTGCCGGGGC
>VWZG01000018.1:49656-75897 GCA_013396735.1 Grallaria varia | reverse complement strand
CAAAGGCTGAATGAAGTGACAAAGTTTTCTTAATTATCATGACTTGCACTGAAAAATTCAGTCTACAACATTTTCGTAGTTTAAGACTATTTTTCAGACATAGACGAATAAGGCAACGAAAGGATTATTCATATAAAGCAATTAGTTATTTCAGGTTTTCTTTTACATATTCAACTGTCAAATAGGATTTAGAAATACTGATTATTTTTTAACATGAAACTGTGGAACAGTGTCTAAACCAGCAATAAATGGGCAAGCTGTACCTGCGCAGTCAAGTTCTCTCTTTGAAGAACTACAGATACCCCAAGAGTAGGAGCCAGATCCAAAGGCAATTGTGGCAGATTCTGTTTAGCTCTAGTTGGTGGAACAAGGACAAATGACCCTTCTATTGCCACCGGGTGTTGATCAATCTCCTGATTTCCTTCCTTCAGTAGTCCAGACAAGAGT
Organism: Grallaria varia; assembly: GCA_013396735.1. NCBI lineage: Eukaryota > Metazoa > Chordata > Aves > Passeriformes > Formicariidae > Grallaria > Grallaria varia. The sequence continues at coordinate 75,450 of VWZG01000018.1, read as the reverse complement.
ATTTCAGTGCTTCCAAGAGAGTAATCCCCACAGCAAAGATGGATCTGTACACATACAAAGGTGCAAGAAAGTAACCGATATATGCAATTTGCACTTGAACTGCCTGTGTACTCTCCACTAAAGGTAGCATAAATACAACAAATTGTCATCCCCAGCCTAGTCCCTGTATGCTGAGAATAAGAACAGTCATGAAGTGTCAGTTTTGAGCAGGTAGGATTGGCCCACTACTAGGGCAGTAGCAGATCCTTCAGAAGTAGCACTGCCCTTCTGAGGGCTGGTCGTATCATTCCTTCTGCCAGATAAAATCTATAGTCTGTGGCTTCTAAACACAGCACAGATTGTTGCCTTTAACGTATACACATAAAATGCATGCCTGCAAGTTAAAAAAAAAAGTTATTTGAAAGATCAGCCATTATGCATATATTCAGACACTGCTTAAGTAGCAAGGAGTTTTGGAATTAAGTAACTGTTTTTAATTCCTGATAAGCACCATTATTTCTTTAAGAAAACTTGACTCAACTGTTTCTTCCTTTTGCAGCTTAATATTTATCTATGTAAAAGATGAATCTTTAAAAAACCCCACACTCTAGGGTAATCTGTTTTTCTCAAAGTTACTCTTTGAAACTTATATACCAACTTGCTTTTTCCAAAGTAAGAGTCACTTCAGTTTAGATGTAGCAGATCACAAAACTGTATTCTGATACTTAATACATTTAAGGAAAATTTTCATGCTAAAAAGTGTCAGTTGCCAATATACAGAGGTGACATAGGTGTGTATCTATACATACATACACATATATACAAATATTAACATATACTACATATATATACACCCTAGTCTGACAATTAGCACATTTTACAACAAAAACCTTCACTTTTGGAAAAATGTATTAAAATTAAGAATCTGAAGACAGTGCTCTGATCCTAGATCCTAAATTTTAAGAAGCTAAGTGAGAAGTCAGAGAAAGAAAATTGTACATCAAAACGTGGATCTGACTTCATAACAACTTTCATTCAAAAAGCCATTCTTTACACATGATGTAAACATACATAATTCTCTACATATGTATAATATATGCTATATTAAATACTTTGTTTCAAGACTATAGACTAAGATTAAATTAAAAATATATCAGTATACAGGTTTCCCCAAAAACTGAAAAATATTTAAAGTTGAGACAAAAAAAATCTGAAATAATATAAGATTTAAACGAAAACATTCTTAAGCTACCCTGGCTAACAAAACTAGAATGGTCTCAGCAAACTTTAAGGAAAATAACTTTTAAAGGGTCCAGATCTAAGACTTACTTTGTGTAACTAACACCGTCTTGTTCATGAGCTACACTGTTAGAAACCCTGTATGACCTTTATTCAACCAGGCTCTAGTTTTGTAATTAGTTAAGTGTGAGTCATGCACAGATTGTCATAAACACCGCCCAATATTTAGAATCATAGAATCATTTAGGTTGGAAAAGACCCTTAAGGACACCGAGTCCAACTGTCAGCCTAACACTGCCAGCTCCACCACTAAACCCCAAGACACAAATAACCCCAAATACATCTGTAGTGTATTTAAAAACAGCATTTGGCTAAGGAGTGGGGAAAAAAGCCAGACTTCCCTTATTACTTACAAAGAGTGCTGAGGACAGTGATTTTAGAACTTCAGTAGGAGTGACCCGAGCAGCTGGCATGGGATTATCATAGGTAGCACAAAGCAGGAGTCTGGGTTGCAGATGGTCTGATTGCAGTGCAGGTTCCAGAGCTCAGGGCTCTTGGGAATGTCATATTAGCTCTTTGAGAATATCATGTTCCAGCAACACCTTTTATCATGACATGTAAACCAGCTTACTATAGCAACTGTATTAAAAAGACTGCACTCCATCTGAGCTGGGAAACTTGCTGCTACAGTTTCACTCATACCAGCAAGAGAATCAACCTATATTTGAGCCAAAGTGCTCTAACACAATCTTATTTTTGGAAATAGAAATGCTTTCTAGATTCAGCCTGAGACACATTCTATTTATTTTATTTTCGTTATTTATTTTTATTCATTATTGAGATGAAACAGCTTACCTGCAATTTTGACTGTGCACAAAGATAAACTCGAAGTACATCAACTGTACTACGTATTCGAACTGAAGCTCTTTCTGGCTCAAAGTTTGGATTAATTAAATCAGTGAAAGGTTCATTTGTGACATCATTTCCCAGTAACGAGTAATAGAAAAAAAACTCAGGATGTAGTTCAGGAAGCTTCACAGTACTAGGAACTAACTGAAAGAGATGCAGAAAAGAATAAGGTGTCTTTTTCACTGATGTAGCTGCAGTAATTCTTCTTGAAAATTAGAGAGCGTAGTGATCTCAAACTACCAAGCAGCTGACCTAAGTACTAGCTTGCACTACATGAATAGCATAACTTTTTTTTTAATACCAAAACTGAAGGAAAAAAAAAAAAGAGTGAACTTAATTTAAAAACATAATAACTTGCAAAACAATTTTGAATTACCAAGATCAAAGCTATTTATTGCAAGAAACTTACAAAACATTAAAAAAAAAATCCTAAGTAGAAATAAGGCATGGGAGGGTTAAAATACAAATGCAGAATAGTACTTCTTAAAAACACACAAATCAAGGAAACAGACCTGTTCCAACTGTGTGGCAAATGCAATAGTTACAGACAAGACAAAGTAGTCTGTGCAATATTCTGCTGGTCCAATTTGATGATAGCCCTCTTCTTCATTCAAGACTGGTACAATACTTTTAGGAAAAAGGGAAAATACTAAGAGAGAAAAAAATACTGTAAGTAACTAGTGATCTTAATTGCTGCAGACACCTGATACAGAATTATAATTTTACCTTTAAGTATTGTACATGTGGAGAGAAAAATTACAAATAAAGATCTTGATGTCTGGCACCAAAGCATTGCAAAAGATAAAAGAAGTCCCTGGTTATACTTAGGTACAGCTACAAAAAAAATCCTGAAATTAATTTCTCTTCAGCGGGCACGGATATTATTTTGAACACTCTACTAGACAGAATTCTAGTGAATAGTTTTATTTAGTGTTACAATGAATGACATTACAGTGACTAGAAGATTACTTCACTAGGCTAAAGTCTATCACGCTGTTCTTTATTTTGCTCATTAAACTAAATGCAAGACAGTAACTGCATATGACAATCTATTGAAACAAGTATGATGTGCCATTCCACAGACTTTTGGGATTTTTCATCTAAAGCTTTCAGTGCATAAAATTCTGCATTCTGATTTACTAGTTTCTGCTCTACAGTGCCAGTAATTCAACAGATTTCAAAGCCCCTTAGGTTACACCAAATAGAAACAATCATACAGCATTTTGTGAACCAAAAGGCTCCTTTTGGAAACCTTCCTTGAAAACTTTAGTCAACTTAGGTCAGGGGAAAAAAAAAAAAAAAAGTGTACAAATCCTAAGCGGGAAACTGCCTGACTAGACTGGAACTTGGTAATCCAGATTTGTCACACCCACTGCCTAGAACATTAACTTCAGAACTGCAAAACCCCACACATTTGTTTTCCCCCATTATCTCAATGTGGTATTGACTAATTTTGATGTGACAGAAGGAAGTATAAAGATACTTGTTTGTAGCAATTATTCCACAGAAAACATGAGGAGGTAAACAGTGATGGGAGAAGGCAGAAGGGTTTTCTTGTATTTTCTGCCAGTGTCATGAGGGGTAGGAGAGCTTGCAGGCACAAAGATCACAAGGGGTGTGCAGACTAATGAATTATTTGCAATAGTTCTTTGCCTCCTTTACAAACTTCACAGTATGGAGAATTCCCTGTGTTGCACAGTGAACCTGAAGTAATCAAGTAAACTATGTAATTACACTGTAACTTAAATACTGTCTTAACCAATCTTGAAAAGCAGCCAAGCCAGTGAAGTCTGGGCCAGAAACCTTGTAAAACACTTACTACCACTGACCACTTTGTTTGGAAATCACAGCCACAGATCATAAGCAGATGATGAATTTAGAATTAGGGAAAAGTTACCCTCAAGGCAAGAACATAAAGTATTGTAAAGTAAGTAGGAGAGCATCCACTAGTTGCATCAGAGGCTAATTTTTCAGAAATCAAGTAGACATACTTTCGGGTAGGGGATTGGGGGGGATGTAAATAGGTTGGGTTTCAGGCAGGGGGATTGCAGGTATTTTAAATCAAATTTCTAAGACTTAGGTTTTGTTTTTCAAAAACTGTTAACTTGCATTTAAAACAACAATTTAAAAAAAATCACAGAAAAAGTGACTGAAAGGGAAATCAAAGATCTCTACTAGAGTCAACATTTGAGTTCCAATAGATTTTTGACACATTTCACATTTCTTTTGAGAGAAATTAACAAGGGAATCCAGAACCAGAATGAGTCCCAACAGTAAGCAGATATTACTGAAAAGAACTTAACAAGAGGACATGATCTAAATACTGAAAGTATAAAAGGAAAACCCATCAAAACCAACATACACAACAAATGAAACATTTTACTACCAACCCAGACTACTGTGATGCCTTAAGACTTTCTGTGTTTGTACATATTTGTATATATGTATGTATTTTCGTATATTTGTAAATTTCATGTAGCTGTATAGCTTCTCATATTTAAAGTACCAACTAGCAGTTTGTACCTCTGTACTGCATTCCTGAGCATCTGAGCTAAGAATAAGATAGCAACTAGAACATTTGATTTAGACTCATGTACCAGGACTACAATAACAATACACATTGTAGTCAAAACAAGATAGACCCATGAAGTTTGGAAAACCTCCAACCAGGGGAATGTGACATGAAGAAAACGATGGTGAAGAGGGGCAGACCCGAGGGAGGTTCTTAGGGTGGCCCCAAGGTGGTACGAGGGTGGATGGTCTCTGGGTTGGATGTAATCCTTAGTTATGATAATGAAGTAGCGTTATAAAAATAGGAATCCCCTCTATGCTGCGCGCGCGTCATTATACTTTAGAAACTTGAAAAGCTTTTCAGTAAAGAACTCCTCTCTGCTTTACCTCAATTAAATTGCCTCGAAAGTTTTTGTCCACATTTTAGGCAACACTGAAACTTTATATTCTGTAAAGATGTTCCTTTCTTATTTCTTACATTACAGAACTTTCTAAAGCCCAGAAATACAAGTAAAATGTCCATGGAAATAAATTAGGAGCCCCTGATTCCCATCTTAAAGATCAGCTGGTTTGTAACTTGTCACATAACTACCACTGTAAGGCATCCTTGAAAAATTTATTACCACAAAGTACATTAATTGGCTGTAAAGGATTTGCATTGGAACTCTTCTGAAATTAAGCTTGAGACTTAACACATTTGCAACTAGTGATGCGTTCATGTGGCACAGAACTCTAATTCAGAGTGAGTGATACTATGTTACTTACCCTTCCCCTCTCTAGATGCGGCCTCCTTGGCTTTAAAAACATGAAACAGGGGTTTTGAACCAGTCTCCAACACAACACCTATTCGTATTTCAGGTTTAAATTTATGGTACTTGTTACCAAGCAGCGGATACCATTTGGGTGCCTACATGAAAAAAAAAAAACCACCAAAACCAAAGAGCAAAAGCATTTAAAAAAACGAGAAAAATAACATAATATTATTACAGAAAACTCAGTCTTGCTCTAGCACCTCTACTTGATGTACAGAAATGTACCTCGGTTTTTATTTCTAAAAATTTGGTCTTTTTTGAGTACACTATTATACTAAGAGATTCTATAGAATGGTTCCTGGAAGAGTAGTTGAACATAACTTTTCCATCAATTTCAGAAGTAAGCAAGACTTAAATGCAAAACAATATTTGCATTTGTGTATGTTCTCATAGAGTCAATATGTCTCTCCTCTAGAGAAAAACTAAAAAAGCAACAAAATGCCCCATATATGATCACCATACATGATCAGGTAGAGTCATACTCTGAAACAAGACTCCAAAGTTTAGCCTGTGCCTTAATTCAAATTGTACTATCTATAATAGTACTACTGTCAAAACAAATTTTTAAAGGTTTATACCCTGTAACATACCTGTTTCTTTTCTTGTGCAGCCCTCAAATCAAGTACAATATAGCCTATATTCTCTTTAGATGAAGATACAGGATCCAATGCAAAACACTGGAGTTTGATGGGTGTACGCTGCAGCCTGAGAGAGTAACTCATTTGAAATATTAAAACTTATCTCCACAATTAGTTCTCAAAAACAATTCATAAGTTTCAAGCATGCCAATGATACAAAAATTATTTGTTATGTAACTAGTTTCATTAGGTCAGAAACTGACTTTATATTGAATGTATAAAAACTCATCATTAAGCAAGAGAATGTCCAAGTGATTTAATTTTGTAGAAGGAGCATATTGGAGTCTGAGTCTCAAGTGCTATTAAAAAGACAACACAAACTCATCCACATACAAGAAATAAGCAGTGCCTCACATGAAATTTGAATTTCACTTGTAAGGGTATCTTAAAAATATTATTTATGGAGAAGATTTTTGTGCAAAGCACCTAAATATGACACAGATAAGGTGTCTAGGACATGGTAAATGCAGGTGTCTTTCTCTTGTCAAAGATAGATAATATGGCCTTTTAAACTTCTTTGAAAATACAGTTGTAATATTATAACTTTTAAGTTAAAACCAAATTACAGTTATGGAAACATGCAATTTCTCAGGTGTTCTCCCTGACATTTTTAAAAGCAACTTAAAGCACGAAAAGACTACATAAAATAATTTTATGTCACATAACAAAGCTTGAATCCAATGCTTGAATTATAGCATTATTAATTTGCTCTAAACTCCTGTAATGTTTTTTCAGTAGTGTAAAAACATACCCTTTATAGTTTTTAAACATTACTTATCTTGCCATACACTACCTTTTTTTGTCATGGTAACATTATGCTCGATTAAAGTAAAAGTAAGCTTCTTAAAACCAGTTTAGATGACAGTACAACAAAAATTTTATTTTAGTAGCTGTAAAGACAAGAAAATTTTTATCTTCAACTTAAACTTAACTTTTGACATTACCTGTGCTGATGAAGTGCATTCCTATCAAGTTCCCAAGCCAATTCTGTAGCAAATTCTGGCTGATCAGTATGCTCTACGGGATCAGTAGCCAACTGTCCGTCATCAAACCTTGCATCAACTATAAGCATATGCTTGGGTCGTTTTGGAAAACAGCGCCCTGTGAAAGAGTGTAACTGTTAGGTGCTATCACTAAGGAAGAAGCAAGAGCTCAGATTTATGCCATAAACCAATCACGTAAAATTAATGTCTTATATCACTTTCCCTTCACCTACTCAGACTCATGCCATTAAACAATAACATAAAATCAATTTCCCATATTACTTCCCCTACACTTTCTCTAAAGCTGGTCTTTATGTTAAAAGGAAAAAGTCTTAGTACTATGCAGAAGTATGAAAGAAGAACAGAACACGAAATAGAGTATTAGTTAAGCACCCAGAAACAAGACATTAAGTAACAAAGAACAGAGAGAAAGAAGCCAGGCAATTAATATGACTTGAGAAATCCATGATTGGTAATAGGTCTGTGAGCAGGTGAGAGAAAGTGATTGAATGTTTTGCTTCAACTGCAGATGTTAAGACTGTCCCACATCTAAATAGCAGAACACAATCTTATAAATGCAGTGAAAGGAGTTTTTCCAGCCACTTGCTGGGAAAAAAGTCACCACCTGATTAGGAGAGTGGCTAAAACTGTGCATGATTTGTGCTGGGTTCAGCATCATCCTGCATGCTAATTAACAATTTAAATGACAAAAATAAGTGAACCCTTTTAAAATTTACTTATATCACAGTGTGGGGAGAGGACTATGGGCATTGTCAGGGAACAGGATGTTATTTCTAAGCTCCATTGTCAAACTACATAAATGGACAGCGTTAATAGGGTTTACTTGACAAAGAAAAACCACTTTGCCCCCCATCCCCGTCCCCCCCCAAAAAGGCACCCAAAACAAAGACACCCCGAAAAACAAAACCCTCGGACTCACACACTAATTAGACCACAGCAAGTAAAACCCGTAGAAATACAAAATGAAGAACGAATACCTATATGTTCGAGTCATCCCTACAAAAAACTTACAGCAGATCGCTAATAAGGGATAGAAACACCAGAATGCTGCTTATAAAAAAAAAAAAAAAAAGCACAAACAATAAAAACTAACAAAACTCCTCCCAAAAAAACCCGAACAAAAAATCCCAAAACAAACCAAACCATCCCGAACAAACAAACAACAACAACAACAAAAAAAAGCAGGGAAGGAGGGTTGCTTTCCTCATTCACTTTACGTAACACCTTGGGGAGGTACCTCCAGCTCCGAGCTGGGGGGGCAGCCCTGGCTATAAGTACATCCACAGCTTTACTAAGACCGCCTGCCTACTGAATGCTTCTTGGCTTTCCCCACTCACGCCACCGGAGGAAACACACCCAGAGGCAGCGAGCACCCCTCGCATCCCTTCGAGACGGAGACGGAGCAGCCGCCGAGAGGCCGCGACCGGCCCGCCCCCGTTACCTTCCAGCACGGAGACAACGATCAGCAGCCGACCAGTGACTCTAGAGACCATCTCACCGCTCCGTCCGGAGTTGCCGCCGCTCGCCACCCTTTTGCCGCCGCGGAGCCTTCAAATGCCAACCGCCAGGGCTGCTTCCGCCTGGCACCGCCGGCTCCGCCCGCACACGCCCGCTTCCGCCGCCCGCTCCGCCCCCAGATGTCCCGGCACCGCCCTCGNCCGACGCTGCTCCAGCCCCGGCCCTGCACCGACCCCGGCACCAACACCCGCCCCGCCCCCGTGGAGCCCGTTAACGGCCGCGCGGGGAGCGCACCCTGAGGCGGGGCCGGGACATGCCGTGAAACCCGCCACCGGGTTGCGGTCCCAGCGCCCAGCGCTGCTCGGCCGGCCCCGCTGCCGGCCCCGCTACCGGCCCCTAACACTGAGGCGGGGGGGCGCCGTCACTTCTGTGCGCCCCACTAAGGGCAGCACAATCTGGATCCCGTGCTGGCGAAATGCAGCTTTGCCCTGCTCAGGGAACTTCTAGGGCGTTCTTGTCTTACGTATGACGTATATAAGCTTTTAAGCACTTAATCTTTAGCGGGGCAGCTTGGCACCCCAAGTTACAGACGTATGTCTGGACTGCGAAGCAAAACTCCCCATTTTTAAGTTTATAGTATTTTATTTATTAGATAGCCTAGCAAAATCTTTGCTCTGTCATAAAATCCTTGTGGTTTAGTAACACACATATCCTGTATGGTTTGCAAACACTGGGAGAGGGAGAACCCCTTCTCGTTTGTAAGAATTTATTCTGGTGCTGAGAACACTTCCCAAAAAGACATTTTCATATGTATGAGTTTAATTTGCATAAGTTCAGTTCTGGCTGCCGTTTTTTGTTTTGTCATCTTCTGCAGTATGACATTGCATTTGGCATAGTGCCTCTATGTCTACAGTCACAGGTTTAAATTTCTGTCGTTGTCAGCTTCTGTAGGACAGCTTGTAAGTACTTTTTATACCTACTTTTTACACATACTTTTTATACGAGACCTGGAGGCAAACCTGTGAAAAGTGAGTGATTTTGGTTAGAGAGGGAACATGATCACAGAAGATAACAAAAAATGTACAGTTTACCTGTACAGCTTTTTTATTTGAAAATTGATTTCTTGTGGTGTGATTTCTGGAAATAATGTTCTTGTTAACTATTGTAGAATAAACAATTACATCTTCCTGTAACTGTTCATGGATTTGCTTTCTGCCTATTTACCAAGCTGAACTGCTTCAGCACAGGGTCAGATAAATGCCAGAAACAGCACAAAAGACTGAGAGCATGTGACTAATGATGCTCTTTTATGGGTGTCTATGTCTGCACATGGCAAAGCATGTGGGATCTCCCTTTCTGGCAGCAGCAAGCCATTAAATCAGGTCACCTACCTCATGGAACTTTATCCTTTTACATTCTCTCCTGACCCTGGCCTGACTTTTGTCTTGATGTTATAGGCATTAAACTGTGCCAAGAGACTCATCACTATGAACTTTTTCCAGTAAAGACTTTTATCCAAAAAAGGGGGAAGGACAGAGGACAGAGAAAAAAGACCTGAAGAAGACAGTAGGGCCTTCTTAGTCTTATCTTTGTTTTGCAGCACACCTAGTCTTGACCAATTCATCCTAGCACCACCAAAGATTGTTTTCTTATTATGCTTTTGTAGTCTTGCCTACTTGTATCTCCACTTGTGCCTTTTCCTGCCCAGGTGTCAGCTGCAGGATGTGCCCTACCCTTACACCAGGACTGGACAGCAGCAGTGAGCACACCTGTGGGAGGTGTGCCCAAAGGAACTCCTCTGCATAGTGACAAAGCTGTGAGAGGAGCTAAGTAGACTGAGCAGTACCAGAGAGTCTGAGTGAGAGAGGGACTACTTGAAAAACACCCCACCTCCTCAGGGGCAGACCAGTCAGGCAGACAGGATACATGGCACAGGAGATTCCCTACCCTCTCTTCAATCTGCTGAACATCATGATTTAAGGGTAGGTGGGGAATACTGACAACTTACTACCCTGCACGGCCATTGCATCTCCTCTGTTACGATCCCACCTTCCCAGGTGCCTGGGCATAGTAGGCACAAGGCTCTTCTAGTGGAGCTGAACAGAAGTCCATGAAGAATGTGGTTCATTTAGGTCACAATTGTCCCTGAGGCTAAACTGCTGAGGTTATTTTTCCTTCCTGTGTCAAAACTGCTTCCATGTAGAAAAAAAAAAAGTTGGGTCATTGCCATAGGAGACTTTCTTCTGAAAGAAAAAGCCCAATATGCAAACTAGACCCACTTAGAGTAGTCTGATGCACCCCTGAACCCATGTTAAAGACATCCTACTCTGGTACAGCACTCAGTTTATTAACCATTAATGATTTTTCTTTGATGCAGTGATGAAACTGCAATGAGAAGTCCAAGAGCAATCAAAAGAGACTTCAGTACCTTGGGACCAACTGGTTAAGGGAACAGGAACACATGCAGTATTCTCCTCTATCATTCCAGTTGCAGGGAATGATGAAAGAAGAAGTAGGAAGACCTAGCAGATCAATATCTGACTCTGTGGTGTCATTGGCAGTATTTTGGTTTGTTTGTTTTTGTTTTTTTTTTCATCAGGCCTGCTGCTGACAGATGGTGTGCAGGGGAGGAAAGGATCTTCAGTCAAGAGTTAGCAGGGCATATTAACTGAGCTTTAAACTAGATTGGAAAGTGGAAAGGGATAAAACCAGGGTCACTAGAAGTAAGCCTGGGAGTGGCATGCTAATAATGTTCAAGGGGTGGCCTGCTGCTGAGGTCCTTTGGTCTTCTCCATGATGTCCTGAGGAAATTTGAAATGTGTTGAGGACACTGCAGCTCTTGTACTAGTGTGTGCAGCAGGGCTTGGTGTTGACGTATTAGGTGTGGAAGCATCTGAGGACAGTCAGACAGGAATTAGGGCTTCTTCCCTCTAAAGGTGGCAGGGTTTATAGCCCTACTGAAATTCATCTCCACTAAAGCGTGCAGCATGGGCAAAAAAATGTTAGGCATTGGAAAATCTTGAGCAGATGGAGAAATACAAAGTGAGCAATCAGGGAAACCCGGTGGGGTAACTTACACTTCTGGAGTGCTGCAACAAGTGGCTACAAACTGATCAGAATCATCAAGGAGGGAGAGGTGGTGGAGTAGCCCTATATGCTAGGTAGTGTTTTGACTGTCTAGAGCTTGAGACAATGGTGATAAAACGGTAAAATCTTTTTTTGAAATTTTGCCATTCAGCACACTTCTTTTTAGTAATTTGTGAGATGGGTTTTAATCTGTCTGAAATATATAGACTTAAAAAACCCAGAATGTAACAGTTAAAGATTTTTTTTTAAACAATCACTGAGAACAAGTCATAAAACAGCCTGTTTCATCTGCAGTCAGTTTCTATAACATTATATCAATGAGTTTTTCCATTTTCTGAGTTTGATTTTTTAATGCACCTGAGGCAAATTAGCATTGTTATGCTTCTCTTTTAGCAATAGAATTAGAACCATAGCACTTTCAATATTAATTTGTCAATTGTCAATCAAATTTCCATGAAGAAGATAGAGATTGCCCAGTATCTTTTTCTTCATTACTATTTTCACTTATTCCACAGCTCTAAGGAAACAATATAACTAAATTCAGGTAAGTACATATTATGTTAGTTCATATAATCAAATCAAGTAGGGAATATCAGATACAATATTTCAGTTAGCATGGGTTACAAAATTTTCTTCATACAGACAATGGTTAAATTGATTATTGAATTAGTAATTTATGAATAGTATTATTAAAAGGTTTCGTCAAAATTTTCTGGTTTTATCTCCTTGTTTTAGAGGTTATTAAGTTGTAACAGTTCTTCATAATTATTAACTGATTTTCCTTGGCATGGCTTTTTTTTTCCAATCGCAGCTTCACTTCCCAGCGATACCACATGTCAGTTTGGCCTCCATGTATGTCTTATCTCTCATTTTACAAGGTTACTTACTCTGCCTTCTTTACTTCATTCTCTTAAATAATAATTTTAAAATGTATTTCCATTAATATTGAAAGATTTGTACTTGTTGCATTCCCAGTTGGCTTAGGATCATTTGTTTGGTTGTTATTTAGCCTTTAACACCTGAGGATTGTTCATGCAGGAGCATAATGTATAGCTGTATCCCTCTGTAATAGGGATTTAAAATGCATGTAAGTGTAACGTGTGTTCTAAAAGGGTAACATGAACCAGTCTTCTTATGGTTGTTTGATTTGGAATAGTTCAGACGTCTCCTTAAATGTTCCATTCTTTCTTATCATAATACAGCCTCAGTAAAAGCATACTTTATATGGATGTTGAATATGAGAAAATAATTTTAAATAATGTCTTTAAGGCAAAATATAGATCTGAAATGACTGGTCTTCCGTGCCTGACCTGGAAGAGCAAAAACATAATCTAAACAAAGGAAATTTAAATTTAAGATGAGGGTGAGCTGAAGGCTCTTTTCAAATAATAGATTAGAAAACCAGTAAGTTTTATTCTTCTGAAAAAGGGAGAAACAAATGGTGAAATGTATTTCTTCAGAATACGTAAGAAAGTATTGTTCCTTACGCACTGACAGCTGTGGTATGTGTAACCAAATGGTGTAGATGTCACTGGAAAATTTATTGTAATGCCTAATTCACACAAACTGTACTTATAAATAGCGATAGCAAGAAAAACTGGAAAAACTGTCATACTCAGTTTGGATGGCCAGGTTTTTGTAGTGGGGGGGCTACAAGGATGATTTCTGTGAGAAGCCTGACAGGAGCTTCCTCCATGCTCAACACAGCCAATGCCATCCAGCTCCAAAAATGAATCTGCTGCCGGCCAAGGCTGAGTCCATGAGCAATGACAGCAGCTCCTCTGGGATAACAGAGTTAAGAAGGGGGAAGAATGGCTGTGAAACAGTGGTTGGGAGAGATGATGAAAATATATGAGAGCAACAGCCCTGCTGACACCAAGGTCAGTGGAGAGGGAGGGGAAGGAGGTGCTCCAGGTGCTGGAGCTGAGATTCCCCTACAGTCCGTGGTGAAGACCATGGTGAGGCATGCTGTCCACCTGCAACTCATGGAGGATCATGGGGCAGTAGAGATCCACCTGCAGCCCATGGAGGACCCCACAACAGAACAGGAGGATGTGCCCAAAGGAGGCTGTGACCCTGTGGGAAGCCCACAATGGAGCAGGCTTCTGGCAGGACTTGTGGCCCTGTGGAGAGAGGACCCTATGCAGGAGCAGGTTTGCTGGCAGGACTTGTGACCCTGTGGGGGCCCACACTAGAGCAATCTGTTCCTGGAGGAATGCACCCCATGGAAGGGACCCACCCTGGAGCAGTTTATCAAAAACTGCCGCCCATGGGAAGGACCCACATTTGAAAAGTTCATGTGAGAGGGACCCCACGTTGGAGCAAGGGAAGAGTGTGAGTCCTCCCCTGCAGAAAAAGGAGTTTCAGAGATACTGTATGATGAACTGACCACAGCCCCCATTGCCCACAGCCCCCACTCCCTGACCCCCTGTGCTGCTGGGGAGAAGAGGCAGAGAAAATCAGGAGCCCAGGAAAAAGGGAGGGGTTGGGGGAAAGTGTTTTAAGATTTTGTTTTTATTTCTCATTCTCACTCTGATTTAATTGGCAATAATTTATTTTTTTTCTCCAAGTCAAGTCTGTTTTTCCTGTGACAGTAATTGATGAGTGATCTCTCCCTGTACTTATCTCTATTCATGAGCCCATTTTTTGTATTATCTCATCCTTGCCCAGCTGAGGAGGAGAATGATAGAGCAGCTTTAGTGGGCACTTGACATCCAGCCAGGGTCAATGCAGCACAACCGTTGGAAGAATTGGATCTGAAAAGGAAATGGACACATATACAACGGAAACATATACAAAAAGTTAATGGAAAGTATCCTATAGATATTACCAAACCAAGGGATAAAAGTAATGGCTTTGTTCCTTTCTCAAGTCTAGGACTATCTAGAATTCTATGATGAAAAATTCGAGCAGCCTGAAGAATATTTGGATATATTTGGGATCTCCCGTAAGCATACCTATGGTGTGACACTCCTAGGAATCTTCATGTAGCTTGCTACATTGTCCCTGCTACTTTTCAGACTTTTTCAGTAAAAGTAGCAGGTCAGTTTCTGAGTTAAAATGTCAGTGATAGAAACTCTTAAGACTGAAGATAGCTAAGGGTTTTTAAAATCTATTAATGTCATCAATGGGTACACTACTGTTGGTCTTCAGTCACATAGTCTCCTGTTATTTGGCTGCTCACTGCTCACCTAGTAAATATTGCTAATACTGAAGAATCAGGAATTGCCAAATGCTAATTTGGAAGGAGGAAAATCTGGAAGGAAGAAAACTTTCAGTTAGCATTTGAGGGGGAAAAAATAGACTCTTTAAAAGTGAGGATATTTCATAGGCTCCATTTTTCAGTGTTCTAGTATTCTATCTATTCTTAGAGACATTTACATTTTTCAAAGTTGAAGGTACTTATTTAGGGGTAAGTTGTCTTAAAGGTTACTCTGTGGCTACACTTTAACCTTAAATAATTTCAGCAAGTGATGTTTCCTCATTATAATGTTGAAGGAAATCTCTCATATCATCAGTTTCTCTTTATCGCTCTTTAATTCCCAGGAAACTACTTCCAACTTGAGAGAGCTAATGAGTTAAACACCAAGTTAAACTAAGGATCTAACTCATAACCCAGGTGAGTCAGTGAGAAGGGAAGTTATCCCTTTCTTCAAAAGGATAACTAGTGGATTTCAGTTCCTGTCGCAGGTGACTGCAGACATATTCCCGCATCAGGAAGGACAAAGATTATCCACATATTTTAGGTCATATTTGAACAGCAAACATCGTGAATTTTTGTCATTTAACCAAAGAGAATGGTATCATCTTGACTTGCATGACCTGGCAGGTCAGTGAAAAACTGAGAATCTTGACCTCCCAAATCTTAGTTCTTTTTTATACTCATTACCTTGCTGGTCTTAATATAAATCAAGGCATTAGCTTTCTTTTTCAAAAAGAGCATCTGTGAAGCTGAGTGTGCTGTGTAATGTAAGAAAGCAGAAATCAAGGACAAAACCATCGGAATACTTCTGTAGTCTGTGGTCAGTGACAGTAAAGATGCTAAAATGAGATATTTTTAAGAACATTTTCAGAAAAAGTCCCTCGGTCTGGTATTCCAGTTTGAGTTGCTACCAGATCCACTGTTACTGATGGATTAAATGCATCTAATTTATTCAGACTTCATAGGTTAAGAGTAGTAAGGAGCACATCTGATGAAAAACAAAAGGGAACATAAACTCAGAAATTACTTAGATGCTGCACAGGAGTTTGGATCAGCTTGTCTGTGCTAAGGTTACATAGTAAATATCCTTTGAATGTTCAGTGAAGAAAAGAAAAAGAAAAGAAGTATGTTCAGTGCAACAACTTTCTTTCCCAATTTCTCTATCACAATAGCAATGACAATTTAGTTAAAAAGGAAGCAAGTGGAAGACTCAGAGTAGGCATTAACAAATCAGTTGAAAAATGTAGTTGTGTAGTCTTAATAAACTAGTGACAACAAGAAGCACTAGTGCTCTTCTGTCCTGAGAGAATGACATTAATCAAAAACTGCTGGCACTCATTCACCTTTCTAACTCAGCATTATGTTTCTTCCTATAGATATGTGATTTCTAAGATTGTATCTGCACAGATACATAACCTAATAATCTTGAAAAATTCACTGTTATTGTGGGGCACTCAGGTGTATAGAAAAAATGAAAATGAATGTCAAATACATCTCTGTGATTCTGACACTAAAGTCAAGCGAAGCAAGTTACATTTAAGTACCTGTGTTAGTCTGTATAATAACTCTTTACATAAGATTAAATTAGCAACTAGTCTTTGCTATATTCGATGAATAACAGAACATGGAGGGTATGAAGGTAATATCTACTTAACAAAAAATAACAGGTATGAATGTTATAGTTCTAAAGACCAGGAAGTGTGCTAAAGTTGATCTTTAATGTAGAGGTGACTTCATTATGGTGATCTGTATAGGTCATAGAAAGTTATTGCGAGGGAAAACTTAGGGACACCACGAACTGACCAATATGATCAAGGTAATGCCGTTTATTGTTGTGAAAACACCCCTTAAATAACCCAGATAGCACACACACTGCAAACCACCCTGTGACTGGTTAATACGAATAACACACAACTCTATTGGTGTAAAATAAAGTCCTTGTGACTTCTCTCTGTGCCGTTGTTTTTCAGCTCTTCTGCTGCAGCTTCTCTAAGTTTACATTCTTGTCCCTGTTGATCTCCACAGAGGCTTCTTACAAGCAGTTTCTCACTGCAGTCTTAAAGGCCTGGCAGCATAGCTGCATCTAAAGCACTGAGGTCGCTCACATGTCCATTTTCTGCAAGATGTTTTCCAACAGAAAGTGATACATGGAAAAAGGCAGTCTAAGTCCCAGGGAGATTACAATCTAACAAACAGTAATCTACACTTGCATTTGTATGGATTTACTCACATAAATTATTTTTGTAACATGTAACTCTGCTAGTATGAGTTAGCATCTGATCTTAGAAGGACCAGTTAGACAGTTAGAGACAGGATTTTTAATTCCATTATGTAGATGGATAACTGTGTAATAGAAGGATTGTATGACTTGCCCGTGGATGCTTAGGAATGACAAAGCCATTAATTCCTTTTTTCCACATTTCACTGTGGTGTCCTATCCAGAACATATTATGTGAAGAGTTATGTTTTGAGCTAATTATCATTTATTGTGAAGTTCATTAGCTTCTAGAAAGCATATGCTCTTTTATATATATTGTTTTATTTTTTTCTTCTAATTGCTGTACAGATTGGAATTTACCTGCTTTTTTTGCAAAAATTGTGTAAAAAATTCCAACTATAATGTAAATGAATTGACTCATTCCTCCTCTCTCAGAAAGTTTACGTAAACTACTGTTTGAGTGAAAAGTGCTTATGAGATGGTTAAATATAGGTTATAGAACCACAAAATTGAAATTCCTGAGTTGAAAGGAACCCATGAGAATCAATCAGTACAACTCCTACAGGACAACCCGCAGACAAGTCATCTCCTTGAACACCAACAGGCTTGGGGCCGTGACCACGTCCCTGGGATTCCAGTGCTTGACCATCCTCTCATTGAAGAACATTTTCCAATATTCAGTGTGACCTTCCCTGGACATTAAACCAATTTCTTGTGTCCTATCACCTGACATCAGAAAGAAGAAATCAGCACCCTTCCACTCTACTCCTTTAGTACCAGTACCTAAACTTTATCTTCAACATGCTTCAGAAATTTCCCGAACCACTTGTGTCTGCTGTATGACAGACCCAGCTAATGTGTGGGAATTTCAAGTCACACAGAAAGACAAGACTAACTGCTCTGGAGGTTTCCACTAATTCCATCTGGAATAATATATTGGTGCCATCATGCTGGCTGGGTGATCTACAGTAAACTCCCACAACAACATCTGCTTTATTTGCTTTTCCTCTAATCGTTACCCAGAGGCTCTCAGCTACGTCACCCCCAACTGCAAGCACTGTACAGTCCAACCCCTCCTTTACAGGCACTACCCCTCTGCCTTGGCTGTCCTGCCTGTCTCTCCTGAAGTCTGTATCTGCCCCTCCCAACACTTCACTCACAGGACTCTTCCCACCAAGTCTCACTTAGGCCAACGTTATAGGTGTGGAACTGAGCCAAAACTTCCAGCTCCTCCTGTTTATTCCTTGTTCTGTGGGCATTAGTGTACAAGCATTTGACATGCACTCCACTGGATTTGGGGCATGGTGGAGCAGAGAGAAAGTCCTCACTCGCACAGTCACTCAACTCTCATCATGCTGTGCCAGTGCTTCAGTGCAACACTTCAAGCAACAGACCACAGGCGTATGCCAGCTGGGAACTCAGTCCTTGGAAAGAAAAGCCAGATGGAGGAAACAGGCCAGTCCTTTTGTCAATCACCACCTTGTACCAACCTGCAATGATGGTGCCTGCCTTGTTTTCTTTGGGGCTCCTGCTTGTCCCCATTGCACAAACACCATCCTGAGAGGTCCAGACAGAGAATTTGTGGGGAGGCCTCCTTCTTGTTTCCCTCTTGTTTCCCACAAGGTGCAATGGCACAGGAGGGAAGCTTCTCAGGGCAGAGTAGGGAGTGCAGAGCAGGAAGGGGGTCAAGACCCTGATGTGGAACAGGGTTTTCTCCACTCCCCTGGTGCACCACCCAAGTGCCTAAGCAGACCTGGATGGGAAGAAATGTGATTGTGTGGAGTACCAGGTGCTAAAGGCAGCTCTTAGTGCATCCCCGAGGCTGAGTGTGAGTGGCTAGGTGGCAGTGACTGGACATTCCTTGCACTCCAGATGCAGGGACACCTTGACCCAGGCCAGGCTTGGGCAACCAACCAACCTCCCAGCTCTGTCAGGGCACAGCCAGGACTGTGGGCATGAGCAGACATTGCTGACAGCACAGCTACAGGAAAAGGCTCCTGGGCTAAGACCGGGACACACACAACACAAATGCAGATCTAGAGCAAAACTGCACTTTTATTCACTGTGGGGTCAAGTGGGAAGTGTCAGGTCCTGAGAGATCCAGGGCACCAGTGTTGTCTTTGTGTTACAAAAACGGTGGGCAAGCCCTTAGCCAAAATGGCCCACAGCAGCTCCAGCAAGGGGCTGTGCTCAATGCATGCAAGGAAGACAAAATATCCACATGGGAACAAGTGTTTCTGGACTCTAGACCCAGGATACAAATGACATATTCATGGTTCAAGAGCAGCCAGCATTTATTTCGCCACAATGGCCCAAAGAAACCTTGACAAGCAAAATCCCATTGGGGACCAGTGCTAATCTGTCCTGTGGGAAAAAATCCTTCCTGACTGCAGACCCAGGGCACCCATATCACCTTCACACTGGAAAAGAAGGCAAGAACTTACTCAAAATGGCCCAGAGGAGCCTTGGCAAGTGGCCATGCTCAATATTGCAGAGGAAGACAAAACACCCCCTGGGGACCAGACTTCCTCAGGGGAAAATTCCTTCCTAACACCAGAGCTGGCTGTTCCCTGAGCATGTGAGCATGACCTGTCAGGACCTTCTGTTGTGCTGCAAGTATCCAAGTAGCTCATGCACTGAAGATAATGTTGCCTGTGCTCTCAGCCTGGAGGAATTCAGCAAAGCCCTTCTCTGCTAGCACCTCAGGAGACCCCTTCAGCACAGGGCTTGGGCACTCCTGCAAGCCACGTTCCCTCCCCAGGGCTCGTGTGAGCAGCAAGCATCATCCAAAGACTTCCTGTGACTCTGAGTCCTTGCGATCATCTCCTGCTCTGCTGATAGTGTTCAAAATTACAGTGGTTGGACCAGACACTGTGGGAAACATCCTATCTAGACTCACCAGTGTCCTTCTGCCCTGGGCAAAAATTTCCTCCCTGATCCCAGACGCAGGGCATCCATGGGGTCTCAAGGCTGCAAGAGCAGTGAGCAGGCACTTACCCACAGTGTCACAGAGTTCTATTCCTCTTTCCAAGTTATTATAATTGTTATATTTAGTAACCAGGTAGTCTCCAAATTAGGCCTGTAAAGAAGCATTCCACGTGTAAGTTATCTAGCAAGAAGGAAATATTTGTAGTTGATCCTTAGGATAATGATATACCAGGGATCAGAACAGCCCAGGTGAAGGATCTGGAACTCGGCCTGTTGAACTTCATGAGGTTCACATGGATCCACTCCTCAAGCCTGCCAAGGTCCCACTGGATGGCCTCCCTTCCTTCCAGCAATTCAACCACACCACCCAGCTTGGTGTCATTCATAGATCTGGTGAAGATGCATTCAATCCTACTGCCTATGTCATTAATAAAGATACTGAATAATGCTCATCCTAACATGAGGGATTGTTGCTGCTTTCCATTTGGAGGTGCAGTTGGCTTCAAGTCTCTGGATGCCAAGTCTCTGGATGCATCCATTTCAGACAGTTCCTTATCCATTGATTAGTCCACCCATCAAAAACATACTTCTGAATCAGTGATAAGAATGTTTTCTTTGACTGTGTCAAAGGCCTTACAGAAGTTGAGACAGATGACAGCATTGCTCTTCCCTTATCCACCAGTGCAGTCACCCCATTGTAGAAGGCCACTAGATTAATTAGGCATTATTTGATCTTGGTGAAGCTACATCTGCTGTCTCTAATCACCTTCTGTATGTCTTGACATAGTTTCCAGGAAGATCTGTTCCATCTTCCCAAAATAAAGTGTTGTTTGTGATGGTAATTGGTGAGTGGTATTTCTGTCCTTATCTTGACTCATGAGCTTTTCTGTCTTAGTTTTTGTCCCTGTTCTGGTTTGGAGAGGGCAGTTAGGTAGACATTCAGCAGCCAACTAATTTTAGCCTGTCACAGAACTGTGTTCTGGAAGAACAAGGATTTTATTTATCACTTGAGAATTAAGGAATGAAGAAATACCTGTTTATCTTCGCAAATTTTTAGCATAATAAAAGTGTAGAAAATTAGCACATAAGAACTGTATATTGTGTGACAGTTTTACTTTACTGTGTCTTTGAGAAATCACCAGAGGAACCTAGTACTTATTTCTTTTAATGACAGCACAGACTAGTAGTTTAAGCTGGAACTGTTTCCATTGGAGCACAGCTTGCATCATACATAGACACATTTTCAGAAATAGCACATTTAGTGCATTTTACTTTCTGGATATCTAATTTAAAATACATTATTCATGCCTGTTCAGTGGTGTTGCAAAGACAAGACTATCACTGATTTAAACTGAAATTGTTCAACTGTCCATAAGACAGAAACTTTTGAAAACATGTGTCTGAATTGCCTCTACCTTGGGTAGGTAATTACCCACATTGTACAGGTTATTGTGCATCAGTTGACTAAACAATAACATAAATCTTATTTTTTACTGGTTTGGTATTGCAGTTTTTCCAAATACCGTCTTGGATTTTGATATTTTGTATCAAGTTGTCTTACGCTACTTCTGTGATACTGCTAGAAGGATCTCTTCCCAGTAATCTTAAAAGATGATTTCTAAAATTCTGGTCCAGCTTCTGTTAAATTTGTTGGTACTGTTACATGTCAACTGCATTCTACTCAGAATTATTTTATTCAATACTTTAATTATTTTATGAATATTGTAAAAGCATTCTACATTTTAAAAATATTTATTATGTATGAATGAATTAAATTTATTTTGTAATTGTTATTAAATTTTCCCAGATGCTTATTGACAACAGAGCAGACCTATGCTAAAAGTATATGGCTTGTGTATACGTATCTCTCCATATTTTTCAGTAGGTCTTACACAAATCATTGCATCCAGCAATAGAGTACAATGTAACACAATTTGCATTCAGGAACCTTCAGCAAGAGCTGCCATACTACTAGTTAGATTGTGAAAATGAGAAGCAAATCAACAACACACATGAACTTTATGAAACAATGCAGGATGTGAAATGAATATCTTCCTGATCAGCATTGCAGAGGCAATATTAGCTAGTCATAAAGTTTGCAATGCAAATGATATGACATTCAAATGTCATAATAAGTAGTATATTATAATTACAGTTTTTAGTATTTATTTTAAAGAAAAAAAAATTCACAGGTGTTTGGAGAACAACTGGAAGGATAGAGGAGAATATGATCTGTGCTCCAGAATCCCGTACTACCCTTAAGGCCCTAAAGGGTTTTTTGATCTCTCTTGAACTATGTGTTGTGAATTTGCTGGCACCCATGTGAAAACCCAGTAATGGGTAGTAGTCCAAGGGCCATACTAGGCTTGGAAGTTTTTGGGTGCTGTTCTTAGTCTAGACCCCAGGCAGGCAGCAGAATTCCCTAAGAGGAGGGTCCAGCTCATCCACTGAGTTTTTTTATATTTCTACTTGAGGGCTCCAATTATACAAATCCCTTACATGCACGTTAATTTCACCACCATTCCCAGAAATTTTGTACATCCTCCCTCACTGGTAAGCCAGAATCAAAGGCTTTCACTCCTTGAAGGGACATAGAGTGAAACCCGCCTGTGAGATACCTACTCAGGAAAGATCATTTTCTTTCTCACTTCGCCTTTGGAGCTCAACAAATTCTTGTTCAATAAAGTCAGTCTACAAGGACACAGAAATCAGAAGCTTGACTCAGCCGCCCATTTTGACATTTCTCAAAGACTCCTTACTTTATTGATGTGATTAAAAGAACAGTGAAAGTGCAACAGAATATGCAGCAATGAAACAACTATGTTCTTTTTAACAAGCGAAATGACTTCTTGAATTTCGTACAGTTTGTAAAAATGAAATGAAGGACAGGCCAAATTATTTGCTGCATTTAGGTTTTAATCAACTGTCCGAAGCTGGCTGCAAATTAACTTGCACAATGGATGCAGCATATGTTCCTTTCATGTCACTGGAAAGCTCGCCATTGTGAGGGTCAGAGTGCTACCCACATTTTAAATGGCTATCAAAAGGAACTGCAGATCACACAATGTGGGCCCAGTTTCTTTTTCTTAGACATATCAGAAGAACAAAAAAAAGATCCCCTTTGATATTTCATGAAGGTGTAGTATTTTGGAAAAATGAACTAGCAGCTACAAATTTTTCTTAGGTAAATGCATGATGTATAGATTCCTGCTTTGATTCATCCTGGAGTTATGCCCAGTGGTGTTCTCTGTGAAAAGCTTTGCAGCTGTCCTTAGGATTTCTGATGACTACAATACTTCTCAGGGATAAGCAAAAGAGTGTTACTTTTTTACATTTTTAAATATTATTTCTGAAATAGTTACTAGTATTTTATCATCTACTCAGTCTTCAAGAAATCTTAAAGAAAGCTGAAGCAAAGGAGTATAAACATGTAACTCTATTTTCAGTGATCTTCCTGCGACTGTAAAATGTGCATCTACAGTATCATGACTCTTAATGTCTGGCAGATGTGTTACTTCTCATACAGTTAAAATCAAACTGAAACAGATATTTAGTGAAAGATTAGTTGTTACAAGTATATTATCAACCTCTGGACTTGTCAACTACATCAGTATACAGACAAGAAATATTGTACGTGGCTATCCAATTGATTTAATCCTGTTGATAGTTTAGGACTTCATAAGGGATCTATTTTTACATTGAGACTGGAGAGTGAGAGAAGGAATGTAAGCAAATACTTCAGCATACTTTTTAAATAGAAATAGTAAAAATTGTACTTCCTAAGTACCAGAAAAAAATCCCAAACAAAGCTATAACTGCAACTTTTATAACGTACATTGTGGTCTGTACTTAGTTCGAACAGTATTGTTAAAATTGTTATGGTGGTGAGCGCTCTCCTCCATTATCAGAATGATTATTTTCTTCTCTAAGAACACACTTACAGGAATTGTAATATCATCAACTGTTGCAAAATTCAGAGGGCAATCTTCACCTGATCTTTCATTTCCGTGAACTAGAATTATGTTCTCTGGACTACTAGTAACACTCAGCAGAATGAAAAAAAGATGTATTTTAGTAATAATATGGTTTAAATTAACTATCTTAATCCTCCTTCATGACCATTCAAGATAGCATTACTAATTGAAGAAACCCTAGTAAATAAATTCATGTTGCATGTGAGCTATTCTGAATTTTTTAAAATATTCTCTAATGCATAAAGCAATGCTGAACCATATTGCTAATGGCTACTGCTAAATATATTTTTAATGAGAAAAATAAAATCCAGGTAAACTGGTTAGATGAAATGCCTAGTCTAAACCCACAGAATATTTCTGTAGGTATAAAAAATATTATTATAATGCAAAGTATTATTATCCAAAGCTTGCAATTTCTGCCTACAGACTTATACAAATTACAGAGATGCTGACTCAATTATGCCTTATTCAAGGCTTCCTCTTTCACCATTGTTAGAAAGCATATACCATTTTTATTGGAACTATGATGAGATGGAAGTGTAAAATGTGGCCATTGTAATTATTATTCATGATAAAATTACTATGAAAATTCACTATTTAAATTTTTACAATGTTGAACAACATCTAATGAGGCATGAGAATGCACAGACTCAGAGCTACTGTAGAACCAGTAAATTCTACTGGGTTTTTTTCCACTGGCACTAATTCCTAGATGCTCCAAAATGTTGACATATATTAAAGGAAAAAGATGGTTCTTGCTTTCTTCACTACAAAGCAAGGCATATTAATTATCAGCTGTCTGGCAGGCATAGCACTCTTCTGAATCCTCACTTGACTACAAGCCTAGGATAAGTGTATTTAATGCAAATGACAGTGTTTATTTTTATGTTATTATAGAATAGTACATAACTGAATATGCTGCATGTTAATATTTTTACACTCCAAAGAACTGATACTCAAAAACTTAAGATCTTCCTCTCACTTGTCATTCTAATTCTTTTAAAGTGTTCTAGCCTTCTGCTCTTGCTTTCATAGCAGGATCAAAGAAACATTTTAAAGTCTTAGAAATCTGTGCTTAAAATGGGCAGTGTTCAAAGATTAGAAAAGATTTAATGTATTTTTTAATATTTTACTCTTTTTTCTACGTATTCAATACACACTGACATCAGGGATTTGAGTTTTGCCACTTCCTCCAATCTAAATGCTATTAGGTTATAAAAGTGATGGATAAAAATAAATAGTACTCACAGTTCCAGCTAAATAAAATGTAGAAGTGCCTGTATTTTTCCTTTTGCATCCTCTAAATAACCTGGAAAAAATTAGAATGAAGTAATTTGGACTATAACGGATGCAACAAGAATAACTACATTGCAAAAGACACTCCTTCCAAGACATTATTTTTTAGTACTATACAGAGTTTTAAGATGACTTCCATATCATTCCACCTCTGGGGTTAAGAAATATACTGCATGAACTTGCAAGTTAATACATTCTTCTTATGTTGATATTTGTCAGGCCCCAAAAATCTCTCTGCAGGAAACCAATAAGGCCTCCATGTCTGAAAAAATATCTAAGAATTTCATATGTTTATTTCAAATTGTAGAATCTTTCATTAGTTGCTAATTCAGGAGGCATTTCTGGAATGTTGTGGTGCTTGNTACTAGAAATATTAAAAAAAAAAAAAACAATGCAGGAGTTTTGCAGAAATTTTGTTTCGCCTAGTTTATTCCTCCAAAGAATGTGATGAAAACGTTCTTACTGGTGCTGTGTATTGCCAAGAAAAGTACTCAGCATTATAGAGTATTGGCACCATGTACTTTTGCTTTATCTGTTTT
>VWZG01000018.1:16587-29902 GCA_013396735.1 Grallaria varia | reverse complement strand
AAAAAAACAACTCCCAAAACAAACAAAAGAACTCTCCTCCCAGCTATCAGGTTGGAATTTGGATTGTTAGCTGGGTCTTTTTTAAGGAGGGTGTTAGCTCCCAGTCTGTGTTGGTAGGAAAGAAAAAATTCTGACAAATTCTAAAACTGTAACAACTAGGCAGGCAATAGTAGTACATCTCTCTTCACTAAGTGAGAAGGGAAGTTTTTATTGTGGGAACAAGGGGTTTTACAAAAAAAGAGAGCTCATGATATATCAGAGGGAGGCCTGGGAATACTGTAGAAGCATGGACGGTATCCAACAAACTGAAATTACTGCGCTGAGTTTGTGTGGGTGTTGAACACTAATCTGTAGACAGCTAAGCTTAGCTGAAGTTGATGCTTTTGAGGAATGATTTACTTAGTCTGAATCTATTGTAGTCTTCCTAAATAGTATATTAAGAGTTTACTACACAGTGCCCATATCAAGATACAGACATTTTCTCATTTTAGTGCTTGAGAATTTTGGATTTAATTAAAATCCATGTAGTTAAGTAGTTGCCATCAGACCTTGGCAAAACTGATGTCAGTAACATCAGATTATTTTGTTCTCAGAACTTTTAATTTACACCAGATCATATTCAGTATTGTTTGGTTTTGTATAAAGCATTGGGAGACCTGTTTTTCCCTCTGAGTTCCATAGGAAGTCAATCATTTAAGTATGTTTTACATTGTCTGACTATCGATGAATCCAAGATCTTAACTGTGGCTAGTGTTTTTCATTAAATTCGTGTCACTGTGCACCTTATGCATTCAGTATGAAGGTGGCAAGCAGGGTTCTAATTGGTGTCTTGTCTGAGACTTTATCCATAGCATTTTATTCCATATTAAACCTAGAGCACAAGGAAAAAAAGTCTATAGCCTATTAGAGATTATAATACTGTGTAGTTTCATTTTAAAAAAGACATTTTAGGTATACATTGTACTGGAAACCATTCAAGTCAGGAGAGATTTGCAAATATATTTTATAGTAAAGTTCTTGGAATGGCTGTAGAAGGTACCTGTTCAGTTTGTGAAGACTGTTAGGACAGCAGCATCATTTGATTGCTAGGTAGTTTGTTATTGTCAGAAAACCGTGACAGATTTGTAGCTGCAAAACTTAATCTGGAGACATTTTCCTGTGATGTGGGTTACATTTCCTTATATGTGGAACTTTTGAAGTGGTATCTGACCACATAATTAAAGATAAGTGAGAGGAGAAACTGTTTCAGTGAATTAGAAATACTTTTATTTAAAAATACTTTTAATTATGAGAACTGGAAAAATACTTTTAATTATGAGAACTGGTCTTTACAGTCACTGTGGAATGCTAGAGCACATTATGCACTTCATGCTATCCAAATTCTAATCTGAAGACAGAATTAGTGTCTTTTGGACTCTTAGAAAATGGTTTTGGGGTTTTTTTGGGATGGTTCCCCCCTCCCCCCCTTCCACATAGGACTGGAATGCTCACTGAGATGCTTAATTTTGTTTTCAGATGTACTTATGGCATTAGAAGAAATACAGTGCTCTCTTTGCTTTGTTTTCTGACCTCTAGTTGTGTAAACTTTATGGATTCTCTGGCCTAGCTTGAAGCTAAATCTGTATCTTTAAGTTGTTCTGCTATAACAGTTGAGTACTGTGGTACAATGTTTGATGTAGAAAATTGAATCCTCCATTATGTAGTATTAACCAGCTCAGTGCTAGCTTTTTGTCAGCTGTGGACAGTATAGTTCACTTAAGTCTGTATGGGTGTGGAAAAATGAAAAAAACAAATGACTGAAATTTTGCTTAACCATCATTTCTCTGCTCTAATAGTAAATCAGCTTTAATACCATCTTAGTTAGATTTTTAACAATTGTTCCTTGTGTTATGCTTCTCCTTTCTGAAAAAACTGACTTTCACCTTTAAAGTGATGATTATGTGATAGTGCAAGAAGTATGCATACACCAAAGTTGTAATCAAGTAAATGCATTTTACTTGCATGGACTCCTAAATGTAAGTTGGTGACATTTTGTGGTGAAAACCTGTGATCAAGTCCAATTTGTGTATTAGGGCCAAGCTTGTCTGAGTTTGATTTGAGGTCAGTGAGTAAATACACATGTTTATGCCATGGCCAGAGATAGCAATCTTCAGCTGATGTTCATTTTGAGTTAACAGAGATAAAGAAATTGCTTTGAGATCTTAATTGCTACATAATTAGTCCAGTGTGTCATTTGGGGTAAAATTGTATTGAGTTAGGGTGACCCTGCGTACTGTACCTATGTTCTGACATGACAGTATTTTGACCAGAACTGGCAACTGGGTGGTGGTGAACAGTGAAATTTGGTAGGTTGTAGCCTTTCAATTGGCAAAATTAAGTGTACAGAAGAGATACTGAAATTTGTGCATTGATAGCCCTCAGATTTGTTTATGTGACTTTAAACCCTGGTGCAAGAAAAACTACACTAGCTTAAGTAGAACAGAATTTTTAAACAAACTTCAATAAAGATGAGGTATATTTTTGGTTAGTTTTTGTACATGGGAAGTTTTTATAAAATTTGTTAATAAAGCTGTTTTTATGATAGATTTTGTGCATTAAAGGAGGATTATATGTGCCTGTATGAGGTTTGCTAATGACCTTTCCCTATGGAAATAGCTATATCCATGCAAATTGAAAAGCTCCTTCTAAAATCTCTAATTATGTGGATTGAAAAGTGTGGCAGTTGATACTGTAAGTGATGTAATTTTTTATTTTCTTTATTATATTTACAACTAGAGAGGAAAACATGACTTTTTAGAAGACTTGGTTGTGGAAATTTTTAGTCATGAGAAAGCCACTTGAATTTACCTTGACCTTTTCAATTAGGCTGCTGCCTTGAGTACATCTCATTCATACATGTTTGTGGACTGAGACTATATATACGTAGATGTCTTAGTTTAGAGTAAAACAATTTAGAATTCCTTTCTCAAATTGACCATGCCCCTTTTCAATTTAAAACAAAATTTTAATTTGGCAAATGTGTAGAAGAAAAGATAACAGTTCTTAACTACAAAAAAAAAAAAAATATATATATCTCCAAAACAGCAGAACAGAACAAATAACAGCTCTGTAACCAAAGCCTCTAGACAAATGAGTCTCTGAAGACACGGAGTTGGATCCTCTCCCATAGGCANTAGGAACGGGAGGCAGGGGAGAAGCCAAAACCTTGGGAGTCCCTCCGAAGTGCTTCCTTCCCTGCTGCCAAGCAGTGATAGAAAAAAAACAACAATAACTCCCAAAACAAACAAAAGAACTCTCCTCCACCCTCCCCCAGCTATCAGGTTGGAATTTGGGTGATTAGCTGAGCCTTTTTGTCAGATAGCTGCAATGGGGAGGGTGTCAGCTCCTGAACTCTGCTGGTAGGGAAAGAAAATTTTGACGAATTCTAAAACTATAGCAGTAGGCTTGCATTCAGTTACATAAAATTTGGTTTATGGAGAGCATGATACAAATCTGTAAAAATTATTTTTTAAGCTGAAATTTTGAGGCATGCTGACTAATTTATACACTAATATTCATAAATTCTGTTCTTGTTTTGGTTTGCAAAACTGTTATGCTAATTTAGAATGGCTTGATATGTGGAATGGCTATTGAATGTAGAAGCGGTAAAAGACTGGACACTGCCTGAACAGTACAGTTGTTTGAGTTACTCATAGAAAGTGAAGTGAAGAATCTGTGAAAAACTTAGTCTTCTAAGTGAAAAAGAAGTGATAATGGCAAAGGTACATGAGGTACAAACAGGGTATTGTTGGATGTTCTGGTAATGCACACAAAGTTTATGTGCACTTGAGACCTGTAGTTGCTTTGGAGTGCTTAAAAGCACAAATCAAAATAAAAGTGTTTTGAGGCCATGCACATTGAGAAAGAAATTGCACAGCTGAGCTCCTACATGATCTAAGGAGATTTCATTTGCCTTTGAAATTAGGGTATTATATTTGCTTTCTTAAAGAAATATGTGTCTTCTGAAGTGTGAAGAGTTTGGTGTACACATGATCAAGAAGCAGCAGTTGCTTTGTATGTTTTCCTTCTTTGCTGCTGATTTTCAGATTTGTAGTGTGAATTGCAGTTTTTCTGCTGTTAAATAGTTCAAAAGAAGTTTTGTTGGATAAAATCCTGTATTATTCTCTCTGCAGCCCAAATGTATTTGTAACATTCAAATGAATACTGGAAAGTGAATGTGACTGTTCTCCATCTCCGGTAAGGACTTTAGTGGATGACTATTTCATAAAAATGATGTGTAATGCTAGCAAAAGACTCTTGGAAATCTGTGGCAGAGGCCCTGGAAACTTTCTTCGAACTCTTCTAAAAGGTGTGAGGGGAAGCTGTGCTGCTAGATTAATGTCAGTGCCAAAAGTCATGAGTCCTTGGGAGTAGAAGTATATGAGCAAAGCCACTTTGAGGGGTGAGAAAAAATGCAGCGGTATGAAAATGTCAGAAGCCTGAGTGAATTTAAAATGCCTTGTGCTTAAACCAAGGATGTTTTCTTACTGTCGTGCATAAAATGATAAAATACTCTTGAGTTGGAAGGGACCATCAAAATCCAACTTCTGGCCCTGCACCGGACAGCCCCAATAATCAGACCATGTGCCTGAGAATGTTGTCCAAGTGCTTCTTGAACTCTGTCAGGCTTGGTGCTGTGACCAGTTCCCTGGGGAGCCTCTTCCAGTGCCCAACCACTCTCTAGGTTAAAAATCTTTTCTTAAAATCTAACCTAGACTTGCCCCGACACAGCTTTGTGTCATTCCTTTGGGTCTTGTAATGGTTTCCACAGAGAAGAGATCAGTGCCTGCCTGTCCTTTTCCTCTCACAAGAAGTTGTAATTGCAATGAGGTCTGCATTTAGTCTCCTCTCTCCACGGTGAACAGACCAAGTGCCCTCAGCCACTCCTCATGCGGCTTCTCCTCAAGGCCCTTCACCATATTTGTTGCCCTCCTTTGGACACTTCTCTAAGAGCTTAATATCCTTCTTGTGCCCCAAACTGCACACAAAGTTCAAGGTGAGGCCGCCCCAGTGCAGAGCAGATCAGGACAATTCCCTCCTTTGACTGGCTGGTGAGACTTTGCCGGATGCCCCCTAGGACATGGTTGGCCCTCCTGGCTGCCAAGGCACTGCTGACTCAGATTCAGCTTGCCATCAACAAGGACCCCCAGATCCCATTCCACAGGGCCGCACTCCAGTCTCTCATTCCCCAGTCTGTACATACGTTCAGGGTTGCCCTGTCCCAGGTGCAGAATCAGGCACTTGTCTTTGTAAACTTCATGTGCTTGTACAGTTGGTGAGTGCCCAGCTCTCTAATTTGTTGAAGTCACTTTTCAGGGCCTCCCTGTCCTCAAGGGAGTCAAGGGCTTCTCCCAATTTAGTATTGTCAGCAAACTTACTTAAGTGTTCCTTCCAGTCCTTCCATTCAACTTGTTTATGAAGATGTTAAAGAGAAATGGGATGAGGATGGAGTCCTGTGGAACCCCACTAATGACTGAACACCAGTCTGGCATTACCCTGTTCACTGTAACTCTTTGTGCCCAACCCGTGAGCCGGTCGCTCACATGATATATTTGTTTTGTCCTGAGAGACAGCATCAAAAAACTTTATTGAAATACAAGAAGATTGTATGAACCAGCTTTCCTTGGTCAGCTAGATGGGTTACCTTGTCATAAAAGGACATTTAAGTTTTTCAAGCAGGACTTTCCTCTCATGAAGCTGTGCTGGCTGTGATTGATCACTACATTGTCCTTCAGGTGTTTCTCAGTATCTCTCAGAATAATCTTCTCCACAATTTTACCAGGCACTGAAGTGAGACTGACAGGCCTGTAGTTTCCATAGTCATCCTTTTTGCTATTCCTGAAAACTGAGACAGTGTTAGGCAACTTCCAGGCAACTGAGACCTATTCGGATTCCATAGACCATTTTAAAATCATCAAGAAAGGGCTTGTGATAACATCAGCCATCTCTTTTAGTGTTCTCACATGAATCCTATCAGGCTTCTCAGATTTGTAGCAATCTGTTTAGAGCAGCAGATCCTGCACACATTCAGAGTCAACTGGGAGCTGATCATTCTCACAGCCATGGTCCTCGAGCTCATAGTACTGGGACTCCCTTAGGCCGTCATTGGTATTGAAGATTGAAGTAAAGAAAGCATTGAACTTCTCTGCCTTGTCTCTGTCCCTGTTTGTGAGGTGACCATCCTCATTCTTTAATCAGCCTGTTATTTCTGACTGCCTTTGGCTATTAACATAAAAGATACTTTTTATTGTCCCCCACAGTTCTGTCCAGCTTCAACACCAACTGAGCTTTGGACACGGGAATTTTCCCCCTGCAATGGCAAGCATCATCCCTGTATTCCTCCTGTGTCACCTGACCTTGCTTCCACTGGGCATACACCTTCCTTTTTTCCCTTGTCTCCAAAAGAAGATCCTTACTTAACCAATCTGTCCTTCTGCCTCACCTACTTAACTTCCAATGTTTTGGAATTGCCTGCTCCTGTGCCTTAGGAGGTGGTAGTTAAAAAATGACCAGCACTGATGGACATCAGAATCTTCAAGAATATTTTCCCATGGGACCTTACTCACCAGTTCCCTCAGCAGCCTGAAGTTGCCTCTTCTGTCCAGAGTTGAGGTTTTGGTGGCACTTTTCCTCCTGACAGCAGAGATTTTAAACTTGATGGCTTCATGGTCGCTGTGGCCAAGATGGTCACCAATTTCTGCTTCTCTCACAAGATCCACTCTGTTGACAAGCAGCGAATCAGGCAGGACACCTTTGCTGGTTGGCTTCCTTAGTATCAGTACTATGCAGTTATCATCCAGGTGTTTTAGGAATCTTTTGGATCTGTTTGTGCCAGCTGTGTGATGCTCCAAGTTAACATCTGGCAAGTTGAAGTCCCTCATAAGGACAAGGGCAGTTGTTTTGGAGGTGTCTCTTAGCTACTCAAAGAATAATTCATTGGTGTCATCATCCTGGCTGGGAGGTCCATAGCAGACTTCCATGATGACATATGCATTATTTAGTTGCCCCTTGATTCTCACACAGAGGCTCTCAACTGTGCCATTGCCAACTGTGAGCCCCATACATTCCAGCCCCTCCATTTCATGCAGTGTCAGCCCTGCCACACCTCACCTGCCCTGCCTGTCCCTCCTGAAGAGCCTGTAACCATCCAACATGGCACACCAGTCCCAGGACTCATTGCACCAGGTTTCATTGATGTCAGTGATGGCAAATCCCTGGGACTCAGCCAAGCTTTGAGCTCCTCTTGCTTGTTCCTCATGCTATGTGTATTGGTGTAGAAGCATTTCATGCATGGTTTGATGTAGCCAACGTTGCATGCAGCAAATTAAGCATCTCACTAGCACTCAATTCCTCAAGTTTTGGTGTGCCATCCCATTGCTTATCCCTAGCAAGGCTTGTTTTTGTCCTTTTTTCCTTTTTCCAGTCTGGTTTAAATCTCTGTCAGTTGTCTTACTTTCCTCTGTAGGTCTACTGCTACTCAATGCTTTTCTTAAGAGCAGAGAGAAATGCTAGTATACTGGTACTAGCAGTGATATAAGATTTTGTAATTAAACTGTGAAACGTAATGCATATGATACCTAAGGGAGTAGTTATGGTTGCATGTTTCATTTAACTTTGTCACTCGTGGCAGTGGCATGTTTTATATAGTAGCTTTGGTATCCCCTTAATCAGTTTACTTAGGAATAAATCTGGAACATGAAAAAGGAATGAAGTAGGTAGTAAATTTTTATGTTAAAGGTTACTTGCACACTTAAATTGTTGTGACAACATCTTGGAATATGGAATATGGAAACTTGCATGTAATTACAGTCATGCTGCTGCAACTTAGGCATTTGAGAAATGTCTGAATAAAGAAGGCGCTTAAATGAGTTACTCTTTTACTCTGTCTTATATAGCATCCTAGAGAGTCTTTATTGCTACAGAATAGGGTTCTTGTGCAGCATATAGTCTTTGGTAGTGTTAAGTGGGACATTTTCAATTGAGATTTAGAGAGATGTGTAGATTTGTATCTCTCTAGGGTTGTCTGAAATATTTTTCATCAGTAGTCATGAGAGCAATTGTGGTTGAGTGGGTGTGTATGATCTTTGGTAGTGATGTGATCTAAAGAGCTGGCAGGGCACTTGAAAAGGGGAACTTTATTATAAATATGATTTGATGGTTTGATCAAATTGTTGCAGCCCTGCAAGAATTTTTCTTATAGCTGGTATTGCTGTCACTATTAGGTTTTGAATACTGAATCAAGGAGGAAAATATTAAGCGGATTTAAAGGAAAATTTTTTTAGTTTACATTTAGGTAAAAATTACTTGACTTCACAGATTTTCTGTAGCAGCATATGTTTGCTTAATATATTATGTGTTCTTCTGGGTGATGAATGTACTTGGAACAATAGCAACAAAGCTGTTGAATATACCAAATATGTAATGGAACAGAAGATAGAACAGAGTCTGAGCATGTTTCTCTAACTTACCTGTTTATTCACTATGTGTATACTACTAGTATTCCTCTTCAGTGCCTTTAGTCGGTTTCCTATATGTCTGTTTCTGTATGGATTCTTAGAGAGTTTTCAGTGTTCTGAGTTCTTCAGGATGATACAACTGCACAGCATGAATTTATATAAAAAATTAAGGTGAATATACTGGTGAATTGAAGGATCATAGTTCCGTTAAAACTCATTCAGTTGCTCTCTATGTAGAATTTCATTTGTCAGTGAGAGTGAAAAACAAACATGTGAAGCAGACTGGATTTTCTGACTTAAAGCATTTGTCTATTAAGCAATTGTCTGTGTGCAGATCATCAATGTGTAAAACATTTACCAGAGTAAAAAATGTCTCCTTGAGAAAATCATCGTCTGTCTGTCCTCTTCAAATACCACGAACTGCCTGTCTAACCTCTAGGCAATAGAGGTCTTTAGGGAATGGTTCTGTTAGTACTTGCATTGACTTGAAGTATTTAGTCACCTGTCGTAATGCAGGAAAAACATTACTGAAGTTATGAGGTCAAGTGCCTGAAAGTTTATTTTCTGATGCATACAGATGAATTACAACATTCAAGTAATGGAACGGAGAACTGAGCAAACCCTCCTGAGCTGGGAATAACTGCACTAATTCTGGAGCTAACAGTTTACCTGCACCAATGTGTTGGTGAATCCTAGGTAGTAAGTTTTGCTTTTTGACTTCTTAAATCCAATGCTGTAGAACCAGTACTGGCAGAAATGGTTAATTGTCTATGGACCCAATAAATACAGTTGACCTCAAGTACTTCTTCATTGCAAATTGGGTATTTGTTTTGGGATGGTATTACTGTAGTCTTATGGCTAAATTTACTTTGGTTGATTTGGGTATATTCTGTATTAAGTCATGTGTCAACATGGACTGGTGCCTTGCCTGTGTTTTGCAATTGATTTTAATTTGTGTTTCTAAAACTGAGCCAGAGATTCCTTTTATGCTTCTCCAGGTGTTAGGTGTGTGACTGTTACCAGTGACCTGAAACATTGCTGTCACTTTTCTTACTTGTCTTCACAGCTTCTCTCTTTGCTTTTCAGGCAGTCTCCCTATGGTGCTTGGGAAAGTCTATCAAATTAGTTTAAAAAAATAAAACCTCTAGTACCTGATGTTAACTGTGCTTCTCAGTCACTCTGACATTACTGCTTTCTGACAGATGTTCCAGTCTTATCCTGAGTCTATAAGGATTGTAGATTAGTTTCTAATTAAGATCTAAGTACTTTTCCTGCTATGTAATATTGTTTTGACCTTTTTTCATAGCTTCCTTTGCCTTCTCTTTCTCTTTATACTTGAACATAAATAATTGTTTCAATCCTATGACATCAACTTTTAACTTGGCTTTGATAGTGTGTTTGCCATTAAACTGATATTTAATAATTTTTTTTTAAACAAGAATGACTGTTTAAATCCTACCAATGTTCCCTGATGCTGTGCTGAAGCTTATTGTTCAAGGGTGCTCATTTATGTCAGCAGAGATGAAAAATGAAAATTGAACAGTAAATCAAGCTGTGAAATGAGGACAAGGATGGCATATTTTTTTGACAGATTGCCCATATAACTAGCACATAACAAGAAAAGGATTTTGCAGATAATTTAGAATGCTTACACTGTATGTGTTTCTTTTTCACTTTAGATGATAGACACTTTTGAATGATGTATGTTTTCTGAGCCTTTTAAATTATGCTGAGTCTTTGAAAAAAATCTGCTGAACCTTCCTTAGCAGTCTAGAAAAACTAATGCAATTCCAATAAGTTGTATCAGAAGTTTTTGCATGCCAAGTAATTACAAATATGTGTATCCCTGTCTTTTGGTGCTTTTACTCTAGAATGTGGGCATTATGGTGAAGAAAAGATATTGCCATCAACAGTAAAACACTGTCTCAGGTATGTGCAGTAAATAAATGAAAACCTTTTATATTTCTGAGGTAAACTCAACATAAAATGTACAGGAACTTCAGCATGAAGAAAGTCATCATTGCTGTCCTTATTTCAAATTAGTTGCAGTTTATTTTATTAGGAAATGTTGTAAAAGAACACTTCCTGTAGAAACTGTGGCAGGAATGCTTGCATGTCTTCCTTTGGATATGTAGTGTGGGAAAAATGTATGGGACTTAGGCTGCTAAACAAACATCATATCTTATACAATGTAGTAATTTCAGCTTATGTAAGAAAGCATACCCATAATGTAACTGAAATTTCTGTTGTTCTGAACCAACAGGTAAGGAAAGGACATAAGCTACCATGTAACAGATTTGTCCATATAATAGATGCATTTCTGGAAATTGAAATTTATGTTGTTCATAATGTATTCAGTGCACTAAAAACTCTAGGATTGCTTATTGTTGGTTCTCACTGAAGAAGCAGTAAAATGGAACATACATCTTTTTTCTTCAGTACTTATGATATGTATGCGTTTTCTTTTATCAAATGTGCTGATTCTCTAAGAACTAAATGGTAGTGCCTATTGAAGTTCTGCCTCGACATGCTTAATGTCTAGTTTTCTTCTTTCTTCCCTAGCTTTTGTGACATAGTGGGTGAGGAAAAATTACCTCTTGCTTCCCATTGAGTCTGTTCCTCTGAGATTTGTGGTTTGGAAAGTGACCCTAGGGTATCTAGTGGTGGTGCATGAACCTGCATAGTTATGTAGTAGCCTAATCTGCTTTTTCTCTTAAATACATCTGTCTATACCATGACACACCACTGCATTTATTCCTACTGCTGAATATCGGAGGAGGGTTCACTGTGGTAAGAACAGCCCTAAGGGGAAGAAAGGAACGACCACTTCAGAGGTAGGGGTGAAGCAAAATGGCGTTTATTGGGAGGAGCATCAGGCTTTTATAAACCAGGAAGGAACTTGCTGGAAAAAGGGCGGTCCATGGGAGGAGCAACCCTTAAAAGGAGAACAAGGGGAGGTATGACCCATAAGGAAGAAACAGAGGGGAGCCTGCCTTGAATGGCCATGCATCAGTGCAGCAAATTTCAGCCAGTCATCAGTGATGCCTTGCCATGAGGCAGGAGGGGATGCCATTTTGGAACAATTATAACAAATGAGAATTATTATAGAACCCGAAATAACCTGAGATAAACACCCCAACTTATAACTGGCAAGAGCCCCATCAACGTCCAAAAGGGAAACTCAAAAAGCCCCAGAAGATTCAAAACTGTTCAGTCCCTTGGAAGTCTGTAATAAGTAGAAACTTCCAAATGCTTTAAACCACTGAGATCTCCACTTCTTTCTTCCATCTGGAGTAGTGCTGGGATCCAGATCCTTCCCCAACATCTCCCCCTTTTTTATTTTCTAAAGCAGGAAAGGCACTGGACATATTGCTATGCCGGACACAGGCGATGATACATGGAATGACTAAGAGTACTACAAACAATGCAACAAGTCCGATAATGAACAGTGCGAGGAATCTTCTTATTCCGGGTGAAAATGAGATCTTAGGAATCCACCCGAAGATATCCTCCGCACTGTGGACCTTTAAGTCCTTGACCAGGTTTCGAATGTCCTTGATCCGGGAGTGTATGGACTCCGAGTGGCCACTGAAGTTTAGGCAAGAGAGGCCCTCAAAGTCCTGACACCCGTGTCTGTTTGCCAACAGAAAGAAGTCAATTGCCGCGCAGTTTTGGATAATCATTTTTTCCATTGTGGTGGTGTCTCGCAGCAGATCCTCCAGGGCATCACTTGTGGCATTAGTTTCTTTGGACAACCAACACCCCATCTGGGTGAGGGTGTCCAAAGCATGGGTCACCCCGATGGCAGGGATGATGGAAGTTCCCCACCTGATCTGCGTAGTTGACCAAAAGTAAATTTGCGAGTTGCAGTCGTTTCTGAATTGGCTAGCCAGAGAGTCAACGACTGCCAGCTTATGGTCAGGAGAATCACTGATCTCTTGCTTGGTCCTCGACCCAGGGATTTTCAGTGGGATAGAGGAGATGGTTTTAGAAGGAGAGAAAACCGTTAATCGCCCGATGGTGCAAGGCCCCCCAGCAGCCTCCCCAGGGATCTCCTTCCACACCCAATACCCGCATATCAAGAACGCTCTCGGTGGGAGCCACACCAATTTCATGGGTGTAACCATTGAAAGAACAGCCTTGGCACTACCATTGCACCAAGTGCTATCCCTCTGGTACATCCCCTTCGGTGACACATCAATATAATTGGTAATCTGCCATTGCTCCAAATGGGGCTTCTCAAAGTAAAAACAGTAGGTAGCTGGCAGAGTACCATTATCTTGATTCCTTGTGGGTCGCAGTCTCTGTAATTAAACTCTCTGGGTACCGGTGAGGGACTAGGGTGAGGCTGATGAGGAGAGGTTCTCTCCTTCCAGTTAGGCAGGTAACAGTGGGCAATGAGATTGTCTTTGAAGGCTTTGCTAGAGCACCAGGATGTACAGTGAGTGGCAAACCATTGCCACTCGGGTTTCAACCAGAGCATACCAATCAGACATGACTTGAAGGGGTTAGCAGGGTTGGTGGCAGCCAGGCACATGGACTCCACACTGATAGATTTGGCGAGGGCAGTCCAGACGTTACCTCTTGGGTCCGTCACTCATGGCAGCAGGGCTGGAGCAGGTTATCCAGGCATTACTACAGTGAGGATTCCGATGGTCAGGACGATGAAACTTTCTGCTCCTCGCTGCTTGGCTTCACTCGTCTTGAAGGTACCCAACGAGGTCCCTGCTTGGTTATGATACAGGCATGTCCCTTCCCCCATGTTATTAGGGAGAAGGGACCCATCCACTGGTCCGTCAGCAGATCCTTATACATAACTT
>VWZG01000018.1:5613-16044 GCA_013396735.1 Grallaria varia | reverse complement strand
CTAACTGCTGGGACCTGAAAAGATAGGCAAGAGTTTGGTTGTCGGTATCCTTCAGTAGGACGCCTTCAATATGCTGTACAACCCCTACCACATACTGGGAATCAGAAATGATGTTCAGGGGCTCAGGGAAGAGCTGGAAGGCACGGACCACGGCGGCTAATTCCACAACCTGGGAGGACCCAGCTATTACATGGATGTCTGACTCCCATCAGGTCCCCTTCCTCCAACATGCTACTGCTTTCCCTGTTCTTCCCGACCCATCTGTAAACATGGTCCTCGCATGTGGCAGGGGAACTTTGGACAGCATTGTCTTAGGTAACACCTAGACAGTCTTTAGCGCCTGCAATAGCAGGATCTGAGGTAGATGTATCAGAATTTGCCCCACAAAGTCAGCCAACCCAATTTGGAAGTCCATATCTGTTGTTAATAAGAATTGGATTTGATCATTTGTGAGTGAGAGAAAGATGGTTTTTGGATCCTGCCCTATCAATTCCCAGACCCAGAGTGTGCCCCTTCTGTATACTTTACATAGTAGGTCTGGGTAGGTGGTAATTGTTTTTGGAAATTGATTGGATAGGAAGACCCACTCCCAAGTGATCAACCTCACTGGAGCTTCTGACAGTTGTCCTAAAACCCCAAACGACTGCCTTTCCCCTCTCAGCACGATTAGAACTGGGGGGTGACCCTCTAGTCTTCATCCTGCGGAGCCCAATGACAATTTTTCTTTGACTCTGGCTATGGCCTCCCTAGCCTGTTCCATCAATGCTCAGGGGGAATTCAGATCCCTTCAGCAGTACGAAGAGAGGCCTCATGTCGTTGGTGGATACGCCAGTGATGGGATGAATCCAGTTGATAATTCCCACTTAGGACTGAAGGACGTTTAAAGTTTTAACGTCACTTAGCAGTCTTATTTTCTGCGGCCTCACAGTCTTCTCGTCGACCTGGAGTCCCAGGTATTTCCAGGGTGCAACCTTTTGGATCTTCTCTGGTGCGATGTGAGATGGAGCTGCAGGTCTGTCAACACTCTCTGTAATCTGTCCACTGTTTTGGCTGCCACTAGTATGTCATCCAGGTAATGGTATATGTTGACATTCTTGTGCTTGCAGCGAACCGGTGAGAGGACAGAGGTGACACAGAGTTGGCATATGGTGGGGGAGTTTTTCATACCCTGCGGGAGCATGGTCCACTTGTAACGCTGTGATGGTTGTTCAGCACTGATCGAAGGGACCATGAAAGCGAAGCATGGTGAGTCTTTTGGGTGGATCGGGATTGAAAAGAAACAGTCCTGCAGGTCGATTATACTGAGATGCCAGCCTTGAGGGAGCATTTGAGGTGATGGCATTCCTGGTTGTAATGCCCCCATAGGCTCTAGCACCTCATTTACCTTTCTCAGGTCCTGCAGGAGCTGCCATTTGCCGCTACTCTGTTTGATGATGAAGATTGTGGAATTCCAGGGTCTGGTTGACGGCCTCAGATGTCCCTTTTGGAGCTGTTCCTCCACAAGGTCATTTAGGGCTTGCCGCTTGTTTCCTCTGATAGGCCACTGACTAACCCAGACCGGCTCATCAGAGAGCCAAGTCATGAAGGAGGTTAGCTCCACGTCAGTGGCCATCAGGCTAAATTTGTAGACAGAGACAAGCCCCACTGCCCCAACACGTCCCTGCCCCAAAGAGTAGTTGGTAGTTCCATTACAAAAGGTCTTACTGTGGCAGCCTTTTCTTCCAGCCCCCAAACCACTACCAAATCCCAACTTTGCTTTGGGATCTTGGTACCTCCTACTCCCGTCACAGTGTCCAGTCCCTTATCCAGCCTCCAGTCTTTAGGCCAATTCTTTAGGGCAATGATCGTCATGTCCGCTCCGGTGTCAAGGATTCCGCAGACTGTGATGCCCTTGTCGTGTCCATGCAATAAGATTACACAGTCCATCATAGGTTGACCTGGCAGAAGGGATTGAGCCCAGTAGATGTCATGGTCCTCCCTCTCCCAAGGAAGGAGCTGGGCTATGACTTCCCCTTTTTCTACGATGACTGGTGGTGAAGGTGTCTCAACAGATAGTTTCGTTGGTTCAGTTTGAGACACTGTGACAATAGATGGGACCATGAAGGTCCCCATCGCTGCCACTGAGGGAAGTCCCACGATAATGCCTTTGATCAACCTATCCAAATCCTTTTGCGGCATTACCACAATGTCCGAAGACGAGTTCTGGGTGAAATAAACTTGTCCGACGCTGAGAAGGAGAACTTGGTTGATAGGAATTACACCTCCTCTTCTGGGATTTTGGGCAGCTGCTGGAAGTGCTGGGGGACGGCTTTTGGTGTCATAGCACCCCGCCGAGCGCTCTGCTGTCCATTTCCTGGGCTTGACCGACTTGGAGCTTTGGTGTTGAGCGAGGAGATAATGGCCTGTTGTCTACGTCGTAGATGGAATGGCAGTCCTGGGTCCAGTGGTACCCCTTCTGGCATCGAGGGCAAAGGTTAGGCTGGTGCTGAAGGGTCAGGCATGGCGACTTTCTTGGGCAGCTTGTTAGGGCAGTCCTTCTGAAAGTGGCATCTCTTATGGCAATCAAAACAGCAGGGCTCAGTAGCTTTTGCGACAGCCTCCGCCATTAAAATCGCGTTGGCAGCATTTACTTCGTGCATAAACTTCTGCTTATGCTCAAGGGACACCACATCGCGACACGCGTAGATCATATCTACGATTGTGGGATCTTTCAGGGTTTTTCAGAATGGCCCTACAATCTGCGTTGATGTTCTCCACGGCGAGTCTGAGGAACAAGGAGTCCTGAGCCTCTTTGGTGTTTATCTGCTGCACTACTGCTTCCCTTAGATGCTCGGCAAAGTCCACAAACAGTTCCTTAGGGCCCTGCTGCATGATGGTAAATGATGGCGTAATACACGTTTCTTCTGCTACCTTTTGAAGTGCCCTAAAAGCAAAACCTTTTGATGTATTGAAGTCATGAGCTGGAAGCCTGATCTGTGCTTCTACCAGCACAAAAGGTCCTTCGCCCAACAGGACATTAGTGGTTGCTGCTGCTGGGATCCCCTTGTTCGCGAACTCTGTGTTAGTATGTTCCTGAACAAGGTGTCTCCATTCATTTTTGAAGATGGACAATTGCATGGACCTTAATACAGTTTTCAGGATCGGCCTGATGTCATGTGGTGTTAGAGTGTAGGCCGAGAAAAAGGACTCAGCAATCCCAGTGGTAAAGGGGGCACTGAGTCCATAATCCGCAATGGCTTTGCGTAAGTCTTTCAGGACTGGGTAGCGCACCGGTTCCCATCTTGGCAGTCTCCCGTGTTCGTAGAATACCGAGAAGTTCCACAGGAAGTCAGTGTCACTCTCCCGCATGGCCTCCTTTCTTGCCTCTCCCCACTACTGTTGCCTGTCCTCTAGCTCCTGTTCATCAAAATCTGGTTCCAGCCTCATCACTGGTTTTGCTGCACCGTGCCCTGTAGCTGGGTGATAGGAGCATTTCACTCTGAAAAAGTCCATATTAGTAACATCATTCAAAGCATCCTTTCCCCCAGACTGGATGTTTTGGCTTCCCAGGCGAGGGGTGATCTGGGCATCGCCATCTTGGGACTGATTGTTTTGGTCCCAGGCCCTAGAAGTGGCATGGGCACAGCTATCTTGGGACCAGATGTTTGGATCCTGAGGGCTGGTACCGCCCACTTCCGGATGGTCATGGGGGCAGCCGTTTTTAGATGGGGTTGGAGGGGCATGCCTCGAGAGTGGAGCTTGGATGGAGCAACAGGCGGGGCTTCCTGGGGGAGGTCTCTGGGTGTGACGGGCGCGGCTACCCGGGCGGTCATTTTGTGGGCTTCCCTTCTGGCACGAGGCTCTGGTGCCATCTTGAGCTTGCCGCGAGCCCCCAGCGCCATTTTGAGCCTCTCGAGGGGATTCGGTCTTATCTGCGCCCGGATCGGAACCCACGCTTCCAACCCCCTTTTCTGCTTCTTTAATGCGACATAAATGGTCTTACAAGCTAGTGCTGCTTTCGCCGTGTCTACTTCTGCCCTATTTTCTGAGGCATCCCGTAGTAAATACCCCAGGTCGTCCCAGTTTTGTAACGAAAAGGGAGCGGCCACCTCAAATTTATTCTTTATGATCCACCTCACAAAATATTTAAAGGAGGCTTTGTCAAAAGAGTGACCATCCACTGTCAACATTATTTTAAATCTTCTGTCTAGTGCCTTTTCCGGCTTCCCGAGCTTAGCTCCCATTTCTCTACTTAACGATAATTTCCGAAGTGAACAACTAGTTTTGGAAGCAGGGACGGGCACAGTGAGTTAAAGGAAAGGTTTTGCTAACCGGCATCCTCGCTGACCTTGATGATGCTACGCCAGTGGGGCTGCTGGAGCTGAAGATCCTCTTCTTCGGAGTTCTGCGCTCCGGATCTTCAGCACAAGTCCCGAAAGCAGGACCACG
This sequence comes from Grallaria varia, assembly GCA_013396735.1. NCBI lineage: Eukaryota > Metazoa > Chordata > Aves > Passeriformes > Formicariidae > Grallaria > Grallaria varia. Next base: position 11,616 of record VWZG01000018.1, on the reverse strand, counting down.
ATTCCTTCTACATGCCCGAGGGATTCAGCAGGTCTGCTGTTTGAACACCATTTATTGAAGGAGGGTTCACTGTGGTAAGAACAGCCCTAAGGGGAAGAAAGGAACGACCACTTCAGAGGTAGGGGTGAAGCAAAATGGCGTTTATTGGGAGGAGCATCAGGCTTTTATAAACCAGGAAGGAACCTACTGGAAAAAGGGCGGCCCATGGGCGGTCCATGGGAGGAGCAACCCTTAAAAGGAGAACAAGGGGAGGTATGACCCATAAGGAAGAAACAGAGGGGAGCCTGCCTTGAATGGCCGTGCATCAGTGCAGCAAATTTCAGCCAGTCATCAGTGATGCCTTGCCATGAGGCAGGAGGGGATGCCATTTTGGAACAATTATAACAAATGAGAATTATTATAGAACCCGAAATAACCTGAGATAAACACCCCAACTTATAACCGGCAACAGCCCCACCAACGTCCAAAAGGGAAACTCAAAAAGCCCCAGAAGATTCAAAACTGTTCAGTCCCTTGGAAGTCTGTAATAAGTAGAAACTTCCAAATGCTTTAAACCACTGAGATCTCCACTTCTTTCTTCCATCTGGAGTAGTGCTGGGAACCAGATCTTTCCCCAACAGCTGAAGTCATTTTCCCTTGCATTAAGCTAGTCATCTTTGACTGGAATCTGTGTTTGTGTTTTTTGATTGCTCTCAGAACAAATATTTCATTCCTTCTTTTGCAGTATCGTGAGCATGTTTCTTTGCCAAGCAAATTTCCATGTATTTCCTTGTTGTGGTGATAGGTTAGTCAGCTGCTGGTAATTGGTGTTTAAATACCATCTAGTTAAAATCATGCTGTGAGTATGTATGGTTCAGCAGATGCACTTATTCAGGTGGCTGTTTGTATTATTTGGTGTATTTTTTCTACTGGCTCTTTGATTTTTGCAGTGTAGTAAGCTATGATGCAAGCAATAATTTTACTTTGTGAGAAATGGGTTTCAGAAATGAAAGTGTCTTCAGCTCAGTGTTTAAAATAAGGTCCTGGTGACTGTCTTTAAAATAGGCTGTAACACATGAAATGTATTTTTTTCAGAGGATGTTTTCTTTTGCAGCAGTCTATACCCAGCATTGAAGGAAATGTAGCAAAATCATTTGGGACAGGTATTTAACTTGTCCTGAAACTTTGCCAAGTAGCCAGCTACCTTCTGGATTATGGGTTTTTACACCACTATCATTAAATAGAAAACAATATCCATTCTTCTTAAAGCTGAGATTAAGAAAGAAAAAAGTTTTCTTGGGGTTCTTTATGTCAGTAGTAAGATAACACTGTTTTTACTGAAATCTGTGTGGGAAGTAGTGTCTAGTCAATGATGCCAAATAGTGGAGAATGGTACTGGGTTAGCAAATTTGTAACATAAGTGTGGTAGGGAAGAATAAGTAAATATATTTTATTTTTAGATTTACTAAGGAGTTACTGAAAGAACTGAAATGTCCTTGCCATGGATGTATAAATCATGCATCTCAGAAATTATAACTTGGAAAAGATAGTATATTTCTATAATTTACATAGCTGTGCAGTGTGAGCATGTCCTTAAAACAACTGATACTACTTGAGGGGAAAAAAAAAAATAAACAAAATGCTTTCTTTTGCAGAGCTGGTGTAAGATGGGGTGTGAGTGTAAGTGTCAGTTTTTAGTGTGTTTATCGGTTCAGGAAGTAGCTTTTAGTGTGTATTTTGTTGTTTTTTAAAGTATCTGTTGCATGCAGTATTGAGATTTTTTTAGCACACTTCAGTCACATCTATCTCTTGCCATTACATACTAGAATTAGTGGCTTTAACCTTAAGGTAGCGCCTTTCATAGATCTATAAAGCTACTGTAATTAGCTATAGATTAACTGTATGACTAGTTGAAGGGAAAGATAATTTTGTACAAGAGTCTTCCTGTCTTGAATAACTTTATTTTTCTTTTGACAGATTTCCTGTAAATACTGGTAAATATTGCTGCTGTTGTGCATCCTGGAGTTTTTCCTGCAGATACTACCAAATCTTTGCAAAGAGAATGAACATGCTGCTGTTGACTGCTTACTGACAGTGACCAACTGGGCTTTGACTCATGATGTTTTCATTCTCACATTGTCCCATTGGAGTTTCCTTATACTGATTTTTAAAAAGAAGAAGAAATCAAAGTGGAGTACCGTAAACTTGCCATGGAGAATAAAAAGAAAGACAAAGACAAGCCAGATGAAAGAATGGCACGGCCTAGTGGGAAATCAGGCCATAATCCACCTGGAACTGGTTCTTCCAATTCTGGAGTGTTAATGGTTGGCCCTAACTTCAGAGTTGGTAAAAAAATTGGATGCGGTAACTTTGGAGAACTACGGTTAGGTAAGATCCTTTTTTCTCTATTTCAATTGACGTTATTCAAGGCTATTTTATGCAGTGTAAGCATGAAAATCTCTCTGTGTATATACCATGTGGTTTTTCAAATTGCTCTAAAGATGTGCAAGGCAAATTTAACCCATCTTTGTCTTTACCCTGGCCTGTGCAAGCTCAATGGCGTATAAAGAATCCCTGTAGCAGGAGACTGTCTGGTACTAAAAATGTGTTCTAACTATGTGCAGTGCTATCCTGAATTCAGTCACTTTTCTCTTCTGAAATGCTGGAAGTTACTTCCTGATTATTGGAGTTTGCTGTCTTTTCTGACTTCATTAAGCAGTTTATTCAGACCTGTTTGGGCCTAAATATATGTAAGACACATCCCTCTCCTGTAGATCTAGTTTATAGTGCTGCGGTTTTGGAGATCTCTTGAAGTTTCTGTAGCAGGCACTAGTGTTTTTAGTAGTCGCAAGCACTTGGATTCCTTCATTTCCTTTCTAGTGCAGTGAGGCTTAACAGTGAGCTGCTGTTGCACAGGGGCAGTGAGGATCCATCTGCAGAGAAAATTTGGGAGATGGATGCTGAACAGATGGCTGAAAATCAAATGGTGGAGAAGGCACAGAATTTGGGTGGCAAATCTGGAAATATTACCATTTGTTAAAATAGACAGTAAGTGATGGCTGTGTACTTTTGGAAGACTGTATGTTTTATTTTGGAGACTTGGATTTCCATGATGGACAGCATGATTAGCCAGGGTTTTCAAGATGTCTGAATTCTGTATGTGTAAACAAATGTAACTTGACACTTAATGGCAAGAATTTATTCCAATGTTCTTGGAAGACTTCACACTTTAAAGAGAGATGGGTTTCAAATTTGAGACTATGGTGGGCTATGTTGGTATTGTTTCTATTGATCTTTGTCTGTGGTGGAACTACTGCTCATTCATTGTTCTTCAGACAGTATTTCTAATATAGTGCTTGCATAAAATGTAACATATGTTTAATATATTGCATTCTGGGGGCTATTAACACGGTTAGCAAGTCAATACTTTAGAGGGATTAAAGATAATATTAATGCAGCTCTCACCGAGGACACTGAATTTAACAACCTCAGTAGCAGGTACTAGTGTTAGTCCTATTGATAGGTAAACAAGTCTGATACATTTTGACCTTTACAGTGTTACATATGTGCCTTTGCAGTCCACAAGTCAAGCTGAAACTGTCTTCCCCTCTTCTAAAACTTTTGTATACTGGCTTTCAGTGATAGTTTTTGTTTCAGACATCTCCATGAACTAAATCAAACCTATGGAATTAATATTACATAAAGGCAACTGCAAACTAGTAAAATTAATTTTTTGCCTGACTCTTATCTTGTTCATACAACATACAGAATTGATTAAAAATTATTGTTAGATTAACTTGTTTGCGTACAGCAAGTACAGAGTGAAATAATATTTCATTTTAAATACAATATTAAATTAGTTTAAGACATAGTGTGACAGTACTGAAATAAATAGAAAAAGCAAGTAAAAGAAATAGGAGAAAGAGAATAAGGTGGTGTACTGTCCTGCAACAATCACCATGACAAGTGCAGCCTTTCTAATCTTAATGTCTGTGGGCTTTATATATATACTAGAAGTTTCAAATCATTAGTTATGGTTGTTTGTGAGGTAAGGTGTTTCAAATGTGAGTTACCTAAAGTGGAAGTTAAGGTTGGTATTATAGAATCTGATTTAATTTTATAATTTTTGCATTTGTGTTGCTAGATTAGCAAGTACTTAGTGGGCACTCTTTCTACAAAGATGCCTACAAGCACTTTGTTTTACGTACTTCTGCAGATGCGAATTTATTTTGTGTTCTAAGCTCAAATTTTAAAGACTTGAAGGAGGAATAAAGTTGTTGGAGTGATGAAGTTCTGTGGGGGAGACAAAAATTCAGTTATGAGTTGGTAGATGTTGTAGTTCTTCCGCCTGATAAGAAAATAATGGTCAGATTTTAGTAGTGACTTGTGGATCAAATGGTAGCAATAAAAACGTAGCAAATGGCTGTCTGTGATGTGCAACCATTAACTTGAAAAGAATAATTTGTTTGGAATATTGAGCTGTTAATTTTAAGGCTCTTCTGAGTTACAGTTAAGATAAACTGATGGAATAGTAAAAGACAGCTTGTTGCTATTGCAAGTGATGCATTACTCAATACCTGTTGTGTTTTTAGAGGCAGATCAACAGTGGTGTCAAATCTGCTGTTTGCCGTATTTTAAAAACGACAATTACCTTGACTTGCCACATGAAAGTTAATGTCCCTTCTGATGTTGCTTCAGAATAAGCATGTCATTACCGCATTTGGCTACTGGAATCCTGTATCCAGTTACTTAACTGTAACTGGATTTGTTACCTACTCAAAGTGGCTCATAGATCTAATAGATGGAGTGAGTAGGGCTCCTGTAGGAACTTCTTCTGGTTTCTTATAGAGTGTAATACCATGCAGAGACACAAAAGCAACTTCAAAGTATGCTTTTTACCAAAAATTTAACTGAAATTATCATGAGATAAGAAATAACTATTTAAATTGCCTGGATTTCCAGTCTAATCCCTGGATAGGTCTTGGAATTACGCATTCTTATGATGGTCCAGTTAAGGCATGCTGCTCATATTGATTATACTTCTGTTACTGTGCAGCCGTCAGGTAACTTGCTTTTCGTAAAGCTGATCCCTTAACAGACACATTATTTTAACACATCCTGTTTCAGCTTTGCAAGAGTATTCTATTTTTTAAAAAAGAAGGATTGGAGCTGAAATTGTAGTCTTTGTCAGTGTAAATCAGTTGGTTAGAGGGTAGTGCTAATAACACCAAGACTGTGGGTTCAATCCCTGTATGGACCAATCAATTAAGAGTTGGACTTGATGATCCATCTGCGTCTCTTCCAACTGAGAATATGATATGAATGTGATTCTGTGTGACTGTCTTCAGTGGAACTTTTTTGTCTTGGTCCATGTCTTTTCCCTGTTTGATTTCTTTAGCAAAACAGAGCTAAACATGGGAAATTCAGACCTGAATAATATTCCAGAGAAAAATATTAAAATAATATACACTAAATACATTTGAAGATTGTAAAGAACCAAAAAGTGCTGGAAGTGACACCTTACTTTTTGCTTTATCTACTGGTTTTAATTTTACACCTGTAAAGCTTGCTTAACATTTTAGTCATTGCATGCACTTTGAAGTAATGGTTGTTGAAATATGCTTATCCAGTTGCAGAATCACTTTTAAAGCAGCAGATGCGTTTTCCAAATGGAGTAAGCATATTGGTAATGTTCTAACTTTTAGCTTAGTAAGTTACATAATTGAGGGGAAAAATAATTCTAGTTGATGTTAACTTTAATTAGTGTCTGATGTTTTGAAATTGTATGGTAATTTAAAAATAGATTTCAAATTATTTTCNTTAAAGGATTTGGGATGAGAAACTAATCAGATTTTTTCTTTCATATATATAATAGTAATTTGATTTCTTTAATGGAAATCTTTAATAGTCTTGTATGATTTCATCAAACTAGATAAAAGCAGTTAGTGATAGATATAACTATATACTTTGGTCATATTGAATAAAAACGGTGTTTAATTGTTGTCACTTGCAAGGCTAAACCAA
>VWZG01000016.1:32270-89542 GCA_013396735.1 Grallaria varia | reverse complement strand
AAATGAAGACGTTTTGTCTTCCCGGGTTAGAAAAATGAAAAAAAATAAAATAAAATTTGTAGTGGTGCAGAGCTAAACCCCACAGAATTTCTTGGATGTGATCAGCACAGGGGCTTTGCTACAGCCGAACTTTAGTGTGTGTGTGTATGTGGAGTGGGGGGTGGTTTGTGGACAACTCCTTCCGTGCCAAAATAAGCTCACAAAATGAGCAAAGAAGGGGGGGAGGTGGGCAAGTTGGTCTTCTGACAATTCCTAGGGCAGGTTTTAAGAAGTGGAAAGAAGGCAAGCAGTGTGAAAATCACAACTCCTTGAGTGTGTGTATGTGTGTGTGGAGGGGGGAGGAAATCAAGATTAGGTCACCCCTAATGGTTGATTTAACTGCTACACGATACTTGCACAGTGCACACAGCAATCTGGACTTCTGAAATTTACCATTTCCTTTTCTTCCCTGCTACAATGCACGTATATGAAGCTTTATCCTGAAGCAATTCCAGTGTGCATTATGAAGCCAGGATAGCAGTTTTCCTTAAGTGATACATACTTTCATTACTTCACAAATCACACATCTTTCTTCAAAGACAGACATGAAGGTGGGAAAAAAAAATAGAAAAGGGATTGGGTCTCACTAAAGGCACAAAAGGTACTCCGTGAAAGAGAAATGCTGTCTTTGTGACTTGCAGTCATTTGGATAAAAGTTCACACAGAGGTTCTTAATGATTTAAACTCCAAAACCTGTTACTACAATTGAAGAAGAATGATTTGAAGCATGGTTGTTTCATATAGCTTTCTCTTTGTGTAGGAAAACTTTGAACTTAGCAGAATACATAATAGAAATCATGAGTCAGATGTTGCAAAAATTAAAATACGCATGTATACCTGTGAGAATTTTTTTTTGCTTTTGACAACCTGACTCGTCATTTTATCACACCATTTTCTATCCTAACTTCAAAAAAAATTTTTTAAATAAACAGCTGCCTAGGAAAACACAAACCAGCAAATTTGCAACCTAAACATTTAAAGTCAACTTGCACTCTTAATCACCTCAATTTAGAATGGTTTCACGCAATCTTATACCCATTTTACAGCCACAACTATTCTTCCCACAGGGGAAAAAAATCTATTCAGGATTAAAAAAAAAAAAAAAAATATATTTGAAGTCATGCACATGCAACTTTGAGTTTGAAAACCACACGTACACATCTGCTGAGCCAAAACAGACTCCTCCTGACTTCAGCTGGTTTATCACTTCCCAATACAGTTAAAATACTTCATTTTCATGGAGAGATTTGCTTATTTTTAATCCAGAAGTAAAAACCAATAACTGACAGTACTAATGATTTTTGGGCGTAGAGATGAGCGCAAACAGCTGCCTTACACTTGCTCATGGCCAAGAGTAGCCGTCAGAATTCCCTTAGAATGTTTAGGTCCTGTCTTTTCCCTCAGTTCTCCAGTTTTGGAGATTTGTACAGCATTAGTGGTAAAAAACAAAAATATCAGAGGCATTCTTTGCTATTGCTCACTAACCTCAACTATGGCGTGCCTGGGACTAACAACAGTACTTTGTTCACTAATAAGAGTTGCAATGCTGAACTTATGCATTTTAAAAATACATTCTAATGGCAATTGTGTTGAAATAAGCCAGCTCTGTGAGCAGCATCCAAACAGTCCCACCTGCGCAGGAGGCCGCAAAGTAGCCATTTCTGAAAGGGAAGGAGCACTGGCCCTGTGATGTGATCCACAGCTGCTGTGGCAGCCCTTCTTCAGGTGCTCTAGGAGAGTGAGACACAGGACAGACTGTGTTCTTCACTATTACTCTTTCCACCCTCTATTCCTCATGCGTTTCTGGCATAAATTAATGTTGACATTGTCAGCATTAATTTCAATATGTTGAGCGTTTTGTTTTTCCCCCCCTCCATCATTTGAAACCCCCTCTAGGTGGGGGCTGAGGTGGCTGCAGCAAAGGCACTGTGGGAACACAGCTCTCTGAAAGAGCCATGGGGACTGGCACACCACAGAGCAGCATTAAATCTCTGTGAGGGTGACCTTGGCTTCGCTAGACATCCCAACACTTTGCCCAGGAGTTTAGTAGGCCAAGACTTAAGCATGTTCTGCAGTGAAAGAAATCCCAGCAGTTGGATGAATTGTCTGGGAGAAACTTTATATACTCAAGCTTTGAAGGGTTTCTAACCCCAAAGCTGGAAATACTCTGTTTGGAAAGGACTTGGCTCTTCATATCTATCCTGGCTAAATGCACTGCTCCACATATTGTACTAGTCAATAGATAGTATCCAGCCATCACATTGAAATCACAGGCACATCAGTCCTGACTTTGCATTATTTTACCATTATCTATTGGTTTAAGGAAGGCGACTAAGGGCATAATGCCATTTAAAAATAATCTTCCCTTAAGTGTTTGGTGGTATAGTACAAGAAAGAATTAAGTCAGCTGACCACACATTTGAACATTTTTAGTCCAAACACAAGAAAATAGTTGCAATTCTTCCACAGATAACATAATATAAATAATGCATTGCTTCTGCAGGTCCTTCTATTAATAAGTAATGATTGTATGGCACCTTCCAAACACCAAAGCTAGTTACACATATGAATTAAGTTCAGCTTCAGAAATCACTCTTGAACAAAGTAAATATTTTCTTCACTTACACGTGGGAAAAATGAAACAAATTGAGTAAATAAGGTTTTAAACAGTAATAAATGATGTAACATTCTTAGAACCTTTTCAGGGTATCTAGTATTCAAACTGTCCTTATTCAATGTAACAAATACTTGAAAAGGTTGCTAAACAGAAACTTAAAAATTTGCTTTATCTTTGAAACTTTAAAGAGTTCTGTTCCTAGGCTCAGATTTTGAAACGAAGTATACTGAGTGGAAACACAGTACCACTTTAACCATCTCTTGGACCCTCCAGACCAAACTATGGCTACCTCTACTTATAGTATAGCCTACCAAAATGATGGTCAGGTCAGCTATGTGTGCCCCTGAGCATGCAGAGGGGAGTTTTTTCAGGCTCCATGGGCTCTTCTTAGTGGTACTCCCATCTTTGTATTAATTTCCTGTTGAACACAGGTCTAGAGCCTCTGTGTCTTCAATACATAAGTCCCACTGGTTTTCATTGAAATTACCATCTCTCTCTCTCTCACCTCTGTTGGGGGATACCCCTAACAGCCTAAACTCCTCTTACCTATTTTAATTGATGTCAATATTTCAATGCTTAGCAGCAACTATGAATCAATCCTGCAGACAAGATTTGATTGCAAACTTCTCTTTGCTCAAAAGCACTTAAAAGGCAAATGCAAAGGGAAGAACAAATCCATAGGATAACAGCTCATGGATAGCATCAGACATGCTTGCAAATGCTCTGTAAGCAAATAACATGATGTGGTAGGTTTGTAATAATAATAATAACAAATAATGACAAGCTGGTGACTGGCAAGGCCACCAATCAACTCCACAAAGGCCAACTAACAATGATCAGAAGTCATTACTGTCTGATGAGTATTATCTTGGAACAGATGAACAATTAGAAGTGGGAGATGCAGTTGCATAACCAGCAGATACTAAGTGGCAGACAGGCTTGAGCTTTCATAGAAGGCAATGAAGTCCTCCTTCCTCAAAGTTTTCAACCTCTTCCTTCTTAAAATGAAATGAAAAGGTCCACAGCCAGTTCTATGCAAGAACTCTTTTTGCAGCCCTTGCAGTGCTCTGCCAACTCTTTAGCTGCCTGTGCCATGCTTGTGAATAAAGAATATATTTGAATCAAAGATGTCTTCAAAGACCAAGGTTTTCATGAATTCCCCTACAATCTCATAGTCTCAGAGGGGAGAGGCATCAAGGAGGAGGAGTACAATATAACCTACATCTCCTTGCTAAACCACAACCAGCTTTCTCAGAATCTTGCCCAAATCTTGTTTTAAAATGGCTAATAAGTTTGTCAATTTCAACACAAAATGCTTTCAAATGCTTGAAATGCAAATTTAACTTCTTCAGAATAACCATGATATTTATATTTTTCCGCTGTACTAACTGTATAAATGTATAGCACACTACCTGGGAAAGGTGATACAGCTCCAAATTTCAATTTAAAAAAAAATAAAAATCAACACAAAGCTGGTAGCCTCAAATCCACAGATACTAGATATCACAGGCTGGAAACACACTGGACCATGCCTGTCCATGTAATTTTGTTGCTCAAATACGATAGGATTCTTCTTCAGATTTACCAAAGAAGTTTTGTAATTTTTACCTTACCATAAGTGCAGTTGGCTTTTCAGTTCCGTAATTCACTATACCACCTCTTAAACCCCCTTTTCTCTAAGCCACTTCATGAAAAAAAAAAAAACAAAAAACAGCTAAGCAAAAACCCACCAACCAACCAGTCACCTGAGCCTAGGACTACTGGACTTACATCTGCAGATACCTGAAATACAGAATTTCTCCCCCAAATCTAGCCAGCAACATCTTACCCAGTATAGATTACATATTGAAAAAAAAAATTAATATTTTACAACATAAAACACTGAGCAATTTCTGAACTGATGAAAAGAATTCGTTTAGTCAACTGAGGACTGGAACACTTAGCCAAGGGCTATTACAGTTACAAATGGAGAAATAAAAAAAATAAAAAAGAGATGAATACCTGTTCCAATCCTGATCTTTTTACACCATTTAATATTCTCAATTTAAATACATTGAAATCAATAACTTTACCCCACCTTAAGAATGGTCAAAATTAAATCAGACTGAGACCCAGAGAATTCCCTCTGTCATTTTGCTTCTGCTTAACAGCTTGCTAGTCACTGGTTAACTGAAGATTTAGGCACAGCCTCATCAGCAAACACCTGCCGTGGTTAAAGACATGTTCCTGGAAAAAACCACTCCCAAAACTGTCAAAACAGAATGTATTTGGCCTCCTATTCAGCATGAAGTCTTGCAGCTTAGAACTAGCAAGGCAACAGCATTTTAAGCCACAGCTGTTTGCTAAATGAAAGTGTGTCTAAGTTTTTAAACACCTTGTTACATACAGGTTGAGAGGCAGAGTCTCTGCTGCACCAGCAAGTGGCAAATTCCTCAGGGAAATCAGTTCTGGTTTCTCAATTAACTAGCTGGTTTTCTGTTGTTAAAACACTAGTGTGGTACTGAGACTGCACTGGACCATGAAACCTGATAAGATCCCAAGGAGCCCATCTACCACCTACTGTGCATTTACCAAACTCCTCTCTCTCTGTCTGACAGCACCTTACCAGAAACACAGCAGGAAGGAGGCAGGCACAGAAGGGGACGTCAGTGGCACTGATGCCAACTGTGCCGTCTATGGAATACCTTACCAGCTTAAAGAAGGGTGAGATAGAAGGGAAATTTGGAGACAAGAAAACATGGTGGTGCTGAGATTTTACATTTTCAGGGAAAAGAAATACAGTAAGGTAAGGGAGAGGAGGAGTATGTGGAGATGAAGCTTCTAGCAGAGTTCATCTGCCTGGTGTGATGAATTTCACAGGGCACTCGGCTACACTGAACCATGCTGCATGTTCTCTGTGATCAACCCTCACCCACCAGCAGGCAGAAGCATTTGGGCCTCAAGTCAGCCTCCTGTCACCATTGCCTGCTGAGCATGAAGTCATGAGGCCAGACCGCTCCTGTAGGAAATATCTCCTTGCACTGGCACTTCCCCATCGGACTGTACAATGCAGAGGAAAAGGTTATTTGTCTTCTGAGATACTAGGAATTAAGTCTACTTTCCTCAACCCCTGCTAGCGCTATTTGATACGAATACTGTTCCTAGTTCCTACTTAACAGCAACTCTAAGGCCACCCAGTGTTTTCAAGTCTGTAATTTACAGTGAGATGCAAGTTATTTGTCCGTAAGAAATAGACTAATAATAGCGAAAAAACACACAGAGTAGCACAAAAATTCATGAGTAGGAAGAAAGGAGAAGAAGTAATACCTGGAGGAAAGCAGCTTGCATTTCCACACAGAAAAGCTGATGATTGCACCCTCAACAACAAAGCTGAGTGCACCCTCAACAAGTTCACAGATGACAAAACTGGAAGGAGTGACTCATAGACCAGATGGTTGTACCATCTTTGAGAAGTACTACCAGGCTGGAGAAACAGGTAGAGAGGAATGTCATGAAGTTTAAAAGGGGAAATGCAAAGTCTTGCACGTAGGGAGGAATAGCAGTGGGCACCAGCATATCCTAGGCATCTACCAGCTGGAATGCAGCTTTGCCAAGAAGGACCTTGGGATCCTGGTAAACAACAAGGTGACCCCAAGGCAGCAATGCACCTTTGTAGTCAAGAAGGCCACCATTAGGAAGACTGTTGCCAGCAGGTCGAGGGAGGTGATCCTGCACCTCCACTGAATGCTGCTGAGGCTGCATCTGGAGTGCTTTGTCTCATTCAGGGCTCCCTGGCACAAGAAAGATCTGGACTTACTGGAGTGAGTCCAGTACAGGGCCACAAAGATGATTAAGTGACAGAGTCAGATGCCATATGAGGACAGGCTGAAAGAGCTGAGACTGTCTGGTCTGGAGAAGGGAAGGCTCAGGGGGATCTTACCCATTTGTACAAATGTCTGAAGGGTGGGAATGAAGCTGAGGGAGTCAGAATCTTCTTAGCAGTGTCCATTGCCAAAACAAGAAACAACAGGTACAAATAATTAAAAAAAAATTAAAAAAAAAAAAAAAGCCAAATCAAGAACTACCTCAAAACCAAACAACACCGGAATTCCATCTGAACACAGGAAAACAATTTTTTTAAAAAAGTTATGTGGTCAAACACTAGCACAGGTTGCTCAGAGAGGTTGCCTGAAGAACATGCTCTAGTTTACCCTGTTTGAGCGGTGAGATTGGACTAGATGATCTCAAGAGGATGCTCTCTCTAAATGGTCCTGTTAAAGTGTTGTAACATGAGCATTTACTGTTTCCTAAACATGGTATTCATGTCTGGTTTTATGGAAGTGGTTTACAGAATACAAATATTCCACTAGGCTTTTTTAGCTAGTATGACTCTTCACCAAAAATACCCTTATGATATCCAGAACTCTTTAAGGTCCAAATACTTATTCTTAAAATTCCTACTTGTTTATGAGCTACTTAGCAGAGAACAGTCACTAATCATTCCAAAACCATGATCGGTGTTTCACTCCCTCCCTCTTCGTCCCTCAATATGGTTCCTACCCTGAAGATTATACAAACTAAATGAAGCTATAACTGCAGAGCAGGTAGAAGAGTGACTGTATTTTAATACCTCTATAATGCAAGCACTGGAAGTTTGCTGCCTTTTTTCTTAGACACTTGCAAAGCATCATTACCTCCACCTTTCAGTTGGGGACATTGCACTCTGCCCGTGATAGTTCACCAACAGAGCTAGATGTAGAATTTTAAGGCTGCTGTTGCCAGTAAACCATTATCATCAACACATAGTTGGCATATAGGCGCTGTGGCCATGGATTTAATTGCTTTTCCTGCTAACCTGCAGCCGTAGTTCCTTAGTGCAACTCTCCTCTTTTACCAGTAAGCACACAAGCTTACTCATATCATCCCTTATAAATGTTGGCTGCTTGCACTAAAGTTGCCCAGATCACAGAAGTAAGATTCACAAGATATTCATATAATTTGACTTCTTTGTCACTCTTGTTCTCATTCAGATTTTGAGACGGATAGGACACTGCTGCACACTGACAAACACTGTCTGATTTCAGCAGTGTCACTCAAGATCTAAGGGGCTCAACGCTGCACAGAGGTCACGGTGGCTCTCGGCAGAGCGTAGCGTGCTCTTGCCTGCAGATGGAGTCGCGGTCCCATAGAACACCCTCTCACGCACCTCTTTCCCTCCCAAATCGAGCAACAAATAAAACCAGAGTTGTGGGGCAGGGGGTTTCTCCCTCTGTATGCTTCCCTGCTTCGAAAAGCAGAAGCCTGAAAATGGAAAAATAGACCACAAAGCATTTGAGTGAATCTGTCTGTCCTTTTGTGTATGTCCTCCCTCGACAAAATTTTCCACATTTTTTGTATTAAAGAAGAAAAAGGGAAAGTGATTACATGTTCTTAAAGGGATGAGTACTTTTTCCATATTTCCTACACTGGGGCGATTTTGCATGAGCCAGATCAATGGAAGGTGGGAGGAGCCTGAACAGGAGGTATTCCCTGCCTAGCCAGAGAAGGTATGGATCTCCCACTGGGTCTTGGGAAGGTCATCAAGCAGAGGATAAAAGGGAAGAATCAAGGTGAACGACTGTTAGAGGAGAAGTCCAGCAAGAACACAGACTTGTGCAAGATTTAAGATGTTTTTGGTCAGTTTTCTCAGAAATCTTTATTGTGTTTTGGAGGTTTTATTAATTCCAACATATTGAATGGCAGCTAATAAGAAAACAAGTAAGCCTTCCCGGTCTCAATAACCACTAAGTTAGGTGGCCTCTACCCCAACATGTGAAGAACAACGTCCATCAGAAATAAAACATTTTGGTTACCTTATGGACACTACATCAGCTGTATCATGTCAATTCAGGAGGGAGGTACTGTGATGTTTTCATTTACATGAAAAAAAAACCAAACAAAAACCCAAAAATTGGTGGCTTTTAAATCATCATCTAAATAGCAAAACAATTGGGAAGAGGGCCAAAAAGGTACTCAAGTGCAGCTTTCCAAGAGAAAACAGCACTGGAGAAGGTACCGTGATGGAACAGAGATTAGGAAGAAATGGTGTGGAATGTCTTTCTCAGCTTCTAGTGTAAAAAAAGGAAAGCCTGCACAGTGGAAAACAGTAATGAAGAAAACATGACAGAAACTCTCCTATTCAGGGTTTATCAGGTTTCTGTGATTCATACAACCCTCCAGTCCCAACAGCTGTGATACCATGTCAGACATAAATACTTCTGCTGCCCAACTGGGTATGCTAATCAAGGAAGCTGGGTCAAGGCTGGCTCTCCCCCTATCTCCCTCCTTTCTATAGCTTTAAACCAACTTATTAAAAATGTTGAGAGCTCAAAATGCTCTTCACTGGAGAATATAAAAGTATGAAGACTGTCATCCTCTATTGCTGGTGTTGTTGAATATCTTCAGAACACATGATCTTTTACCTAAGGTCCTGTTTTATGCTTTCAGTACCAAGTCCAACAAGTTCCAAAATACAAAACAACAGCAACAAAAAAACCTAAAATACCACCCAAACCCCACACAAATTTCCCCAAAAATGCTAAGAAAATGAAGACATTTTAGTTTACAAGGAAAGTAAGACTTCTGGCTTGACAGCTCAAATGTTTTAGCTGACTGAAGTTGTCACTCCACCATGTAAAAGATAACTTATGAATCTTTTAAGCTTAGGGTGCCTCTCTTCCCTAAGTTACTTCTGAACTGTTGCCTCATCCAGTTCTTTGCATATCCATTTTATCCTTACAACTGAGGCACATCCCTTCCCTTCATCCTGCTCCAGGACATTCTTCTAATCTACATGATCATACAAACTTTATATTATTCCTCTGACTGACCATCCTATCTAATTCAAAGCCTCTATTTTGATTCATTATTGAAAAATCAACCATTGTTACCGAACTCTTTCCCACCTCCACCTTTGCTGTGCCTTCAACAACTTCCTGCAGTATGAAGATTGCTCTGTCCGGTTTCTTTCAAAATGGGTTTACTATACTTTTCAAACTGACCTTCTCTGACAAATTGCTCATGTCCAGGCCCTGTAAAAGCCTCCCCTTACCTCAGTGACACTGTCCCCAGTGAGGCTTCCTGTACAACTAAGTGTCTTACTCATTACAGCTGCTCCTTGTACAACTGAACCTCATCTTCTTACTGGCACAGTAAAGCCATATTTGAGACAAAGTGGTAGCGTGTGATTTTTGTCACAGAGTTGGGAAAGAAAAAAATTACATTAAAGAAAGCTCAAGGGCCTCTAAATGTCTGTCCTAAGGGATTGTACCTGCTCAGACCCCAGGCTGAGGCACCTATGCTAGCAGACACTTGGATGGAAGGTGCTTCTTTCATGGCACACATCCAAAAGCCAGGCAACTCTTCAGACCTTGCTCACCGGCCCTTTAAGACCAGCAACATCCTAACACTTGCAGTCAAAAACCTATTCACAGAAGGGAGAAAGTCTGCTGAGGGAAAAGGCTGTGCCAATACACAGAGAATGGCAAAGCCACCAATGCAAAAGATTAGGTTACAGACCAATACTTGTTTCCTGGTGACAAGGTTAAGAATACTGAAGACAAGAGTGACATTTATGGGTGCAGGAATTAAAAATTGTGCACAAATTCAGTGATTTATGCATCTTTCTAAGCAAGGACAAGCTTGCCACTGCGTCAGCCCAAGACACAGCTGCAGGCCAAAACCCACAACACCTCTGCGCTGAGCTTGAACAGAAGGAAACTGGCATCAGCTGAGCAGAGACAGCGTGCCCAGGGCAGCACCCCTTTCCCATGGTGTTCCCTTGGCTCTGTGGGTCCCTTTCCCAAGGTTTGGGCTGGGGGGGGACTCCTGCCTTTGCCATTCGTGGCAGGGAGGTGGTGTCAGTGCTGGTGGGAGCTGCGGGAACCTGCAGGGCATCGTTCCAGCCGCCCCCTGGGAGTATCCCCATCCCAGCAGTACGAACCACCTTGCAGTGGGCGCCAGACATGTGGTTGTGCACCTGGGTTGGGATAGACAAAGGGGCCAAAAATCACCTCGCTGGCACACGCAGCCAGCAGTGCCTTCAAAAGCAAGTTTAAGGATATGGGTGCCCTGCACTGTTGTGGTATTGGAGCCTACTGGGAGATTCCAGCCCTAACTTGAGCTTTCCTTGTTTCTGTCTTTTATGTCTGATTCTTGCAGAGTGACTCTTGACATGGTTTTGATGACAGTCAAAGGAAATGCTTAGTTTCCTTTGCATTTCAAAAAATGTGCCATTAAAAATCCCCAAAAAACACAAGCCACCTGGAAACAGGCACAACAGCCTGTTACATTACTATTTCTGCTCCTTGAAGTTAAATCTGCCGAATTGCTAAAAATTAGATGATTAAAGCAAAACTTCAGGCAGGCTTTTAGCTACCACATAGTAGTGTCAGATTTTGAGTAAATTAACGCAAGAATTAGGGGGAAATCCCCCAACAAACAACAACAAACCAGGAGATTTCATCAATGCCATCCTAAAACTAACCCAAGCTGGTTGGTAGTGTATTTGCATGGCTCAGTTTGTGTCTCACCATGTGCTCAAAGGTGTTCTGTTTAGCAGCCAACTTTTCCCTTCTGCTTAATTAAAGCTACAACATGAATAGCAATGTTTTAAAGAACATGACATAGCAGAACAGCATGTCCACCTGCACTTTGAATGTTTCCTCATAAATTCTTCTAGACTGCTGGTAAGCCAAAGCTGTTGTCTGTCCCTTGATGCCTCCCCATTTCACAAGCTTCCCCAGTCCAATATCATGTAAGATCTGCTACTTGAGCAGTAGCTTTCACTTGGGCCATTTTCACATGGGTTTAGCTTGTTATTAATGCAGATGATGTGAATTAACAGAAAAGATGCGAATGAGACACTGGAGAAGTCATGAATTGCACCCATTAATCTCAAACCAGTCAAATGTGCAAATGCTAATGCTGTTAACCATTCAGCTGCCAAAACAGGTTTTCTGGTACTGCCATTTCTGAGACCTTTCTTCACAAGGTATTCATTAATGTTGCTACCCAGCACGAAAGCACAGAGAATAACTGTTGCAAAAATGGACACACTCCACAGCAACGTCAGAGAAAGTCAGACACAAAAATTAGAGTATAGATAAGTCCACATGGTAAGTTACTGTGGTTTAATAAGTTGCTGCCCAACAGCTGAACTTCCCTAACTGCTCTTGTGCACCCTCTTCAACTGTTGTTATGGCAAGTACAATGTGTTAATCTAAAATACCTTTCTTTCACTTCAAATGTACCAGAGAGTAGAAAAATACGCAGTGAGCTACCTCATTATGCCATTGTAACTCAATAGTCTGTGATAGCCAGTACAATCCTAAACCAATGAGTTTTCAAAGTTCTAAATCGGAGGCCACATACTGGAAATAAAGGAGTCACTCTGCCAACTCATCCTGGATTTGGGAGCCAAATTTTCAGTTGTTATTACTACCCTTTTTATTATGTTTTTGATGACCATTTATTGAGCATCTAGAAAACTGGTACTTGTACTACTGAAAACAGAAAATTATTTCCTCATGTCTTCACCTTCTACTTGCTTATTTGATTTTAAGTTGGCCATAGTAGTAGCATTGCTGATGCAGTCGCATTTGAATGTGAGAGAAAGCATCCCACAATGCACAAATACAGAAAAAAAATGGTTTAAAAAATTGGTCTGTCACCTCTAGGGCAGAACTCAGAATTCTGTTAGGGTGCTGAGGCCCCCACATAGCTCATGACTGCAGGTACCTCAGAACCGTAACTGTGACCATCCACACACTGAGAAGCTGCCTAGGGCTAGTATAAATGGATAGTACTCTTACTAGTTGTTTATGCATTTTCATCAACAAGTTTCCCCATCCGACATAGCCAAATAACAGGTAGTATATGCATGTTTTCCTTCAAGAAAGAAATTGAACTTAGCTTACCTGTATTCCTGGAGCTCAACAACCAGTGGCCTGCAGTGTGCCATCCACCTTCTTTTAGCTTCTTCCCTCTTCCCTGCTCCTCTGATCTGGAAGAAAGCAATAGTGACCAATGTCTTTACTAAGCAACCCAAATGTTCACAACTGCCTCCAGCAACAGAGGCTGATGGACATGTTCTTGATTCAGACCAGGCTAAATTACACTTGCTGGTCAAACTCTGTGTAATGGTTCGATCTCAGTTTGAATGTGGAGAACTTTTAACAAAGAAAGGTAAGTTTAGGTGCTTTCAGAGCTGAACAGCACCTCAGGCTTATTTCCCCCTAATTGCAGTCTTAGATGTAGGTAAGGTTTAGGTGTCGGGGGGAAGGGAGGCTGGGCAGGTTTGGGTTTTGGCCTTTTTTTTTTTTATTTTTTTTAAACCCCAAACAACTGTTGAACACTAATCCCTGAACACAGTTTGGGTAAACAGAAGTATGGTGCAACTCCTTCCATCTTTCCCACCACCACTTTCAACAGTTCAGATTATTTTTGTGGAAGAGAAATAGTAACAACCCTTCCTGCATGTTTGACAGAAACATCCTGTAAAGGTATAGAGTAAATGCTAAGGAGCTAAAATAATGGAATTTTGCAATTTGTCTTCAGCTACCTTCCTATAGGTCTGCCTCTTCACTTCAGAGAAGCTCTCCTGGTAACCAGATTCCCTATCTCTCCACACGTAAGAGTTTCCTTCTGAAGGACACCAGGCAGGCCAGAAGATAATGCAAACCAGGAGTCATTCCAACACAGACTCAGGTGGCAGCCAGGTCGCTTATCCACTCACCAAGACTTACAGGTGCAGCTGATCAAAGTATTGCTTTTCCTTCCTCTGGTGGAACACCCTAACTATTTTTATTTTTTTCTCCCCCCTTCTCCCACTTCCCCTGCTTCAGAAGTAGGGGCTAGAGATATTGAAATCCTACATGTGTGCTCCTGTTCTGCTTTAGAGGATGGACCCACTAGCCAGTACAATATAACTTGGTTTGGGGTATTCAACTGCTCAGCTAAGTCAACACTGACTTAGAAAAAGTCAGATAACTGACTTTTGATAAATCAAAAGTCCTCTGCACCCTTTTCCCAAGCAGCATTTTTTCCCAAGTGAAACACAGCTGTTTCTTAGACTACTTAATAGGCATAATCTCAAATTTTCTTTTCAATTGTCCTGATGAAGCCACTAATTCTTTGAACTTGTTTTCCAGGCTTATATATCTTTCACTGACTATCAGAACTCTCTGGAAACCAGCTAGACCAGGAACAGAAGAGATCTCTTCTGAAAAAAAAAAAAAAAAACCAAACCAAAATTCTCCCCAAGAAATATCTATCAACTGAAATGGTTATCATGTCAACATGAGAAGAAAATGCTTGTATTTACCACTGACATAATGAAAGCATTTTACAGAAAGTCCCTTTTCTGCTACAAGTTCTTTTTTCTGTTTTTAATTAGCCTTTTGTAGTGTACCTGAGTAGATATCCACAAACATTTTATGCAGTTATTTAGTGCACTTTTTGGTCAGCATACAGTGAGAGCCCAAAGGGGAAAGAACTCACCATTCATTTGCTTGAATAGCCCTTCCATGCATCCATCCTCATTGGCCAAATCCTACTTTTTAACTCACACCCTTTAAAAGCAATTAGAAAAGAGATTTATGAGCCCTGCTTCCAATGCTGAAAAGCCAAAAAAACCCAAGGCAGAAGTAAACAGTTCAGCTCTAAGCAGCAACCCCAACTGTTGCACATTTGCCATAATTAGTAATTACAGTGAAATCCTGGTCCCAATTCAACCAATGACAAAATCCTCACTGATATGCTCATAGCTGGGGTCTCGCTCATGCAGGCTAGTGATTCTAACTCTCATGCACAAAAGCAAATTGTACCAAGGCCATTTTACTGCCCCCAACTGCTTCTTTCCATGCCTTTGCCAGAAATCAATTTTCCCATAACAGAGTCAACAGAATTAATTACATACCTTCACCTTAGCCACTACATTTTGCAGGCCAGGTGTTAAGACATAGTCAGGCAAACTCAGCTAGCTGTTCCTGATCCAGATTAAGCCGCTGGTCCATTTCCGGTGCCCTGCCACTGCCCCCTTCCTCCTTCAGTTCTGTTGATTTCCCTTTCTGCATTACCATTTTCCAGTTCAGATTTGCAATTTTATTGTTGAAAGGAGGGGTTTTTTGTTTGTTTTGGTTGGTTGGTTTGTTTTTTAATTTAAGAACACAAAGCTTTTGCTGGGGACTGTGCTGTGTAGACTGCAGCTTGTACCAAAGGAGCACAGGTCAAAGGCTGAGTGTCACCACACATTTCTCCCCTCTCAAACCAATTCCAGTCAATCTAGCCCACTTTGCTATTGAGAGAGTTTCAGACATTGCCAGGTTTTGTTTCAAAGCTTTTTGAAATTTATGGAAGATACCTGGCTTGGGGAGTTTTAAGCAGTAGATAACAAATACAAATTCTGCTAATCTTCGCTATGTTAGAGAGACAGTCATTTAATGTCACCTAGATTTTTAGGTTACCTGTTGTCAAAATAGAGAAGTAAGCAGTACCACTTGGCAGTTGTTCCTCATCCTGTGGAAGGCAGGATGAATTTCTCTGGACAAGTCTTGCTTTCTCCATGGGCTACAGAGGGAATTGAAAGACTGGTCCAGCTCAAAACATCAAATTCATAGGTTCCTAAATCTAGCTGAAACGCAAACTACAACTTTTAAAAATCGATTAGAATTCCTTTAACTAAAAGGAATGCCATTTAGCTAAAATGGGTGGCATTTAACTAACAGGAGTGCTGTGTCGTAAGCCAACACACAGAATCTGACATGGCCTAGTAACATGGTGTGGTTTGACATTCAGTGGCAGTACAGAGTGAGCAAATGTAAGCAATTGCCACCCACCTTGTCTATCATTCCTCCTTTCCTGCACCACACCAGCAAAAGCATTTGTGTACCACACAGTGAACAAGATTGGACAACAGATGTTGCTAAAATTAACTCAGGAAAACAAAACCTCAAAGTCACTCATCATTCAGATGGGTTCCCAAAGACCCCACAAACTGCACCTCTAAAGCTGCCTATGACTGAATGGCCATCAAAGCCACACCGACTAAGACCACACACTTTGCCTGCAGTCCCCTAGGCTGTTGAACACTATTAAACATTTCCCTCTATTCTCTTTCTCCACGCAGATCCCCATCTCTTAAGAAAAGACTAACACACCCCCTGCCTTGCTGACTGTTGATCCTAAATACATTCCATCTCATGAGCTGTGTGTTATTGCATAAGCTCTCTAAGCATGTACACAAGAAGAGCAGCAGTATCAGAAGCCCACCTGCCAGTCTCTCTTCCCGTTCCAAATCTGTCCCTTCCAATTGCTAAGCACACAAGGCAAGTTACACAAAGGTCTATTTGCTCACCAGCAGTTTATCAGAATTAGCTGTTACTAGGTTTCCTAATGGCACTCTGGAAGGCCATAGATCAGACTTCTACAAGGAGCTCACTACACCCACCACAACTGGGAGGCCAGCACTATGGAAAGCACAGATTTTCAGAACTGATGAATCCCAGTAAACACCCACTGAAACAACCAGTTAGCTCAAATAAGAAGTGCAGGGAAGTTGGGAAATATTTTAGTAGAGTGACTTGACCAATTATGCTTTCATGTAAAATACTGATTTCTAGCCTGGCCCTGGATGTCAGTCCTACTGAGGTTTATGGCTTCTCAGGCCATTTCTCAGCTTTTCCCCCTCCGTCCCCTGCAAGATGCAATTAGGTAACTTGCAGGTTTCTTGTTTAGAATAAATTTGTCATAGATTCCTGCTGAAGGAACTTCTTTTCACTGCAGCCATGCTTCCTGCATTGCCACACTAGCAGGCTGCTTCCACTTCTGACAGAGATCAGGCAGCATAGCCCCACCCATGAGTTCCTAGACTATAAGTGAGTTTATAGTATAAAAGCAAAAACAAACTAACAAACGAAACCTCAAACTGAAATAAAAGAACCAATACGAAGTGTTTCACGGGACAAGGACTGGGACACTCAGCTATAGCAACCTCCTCTCAAACCCCGCCACTTTATGAGCCAAGCCTTAGTCAGAAAGACCCCCACCAAAGTCACTGCCACTTGGTGCCCCAGACATTCTGCACTGATCTGTCTCTTGCTGCCTTGTCTTGTTTGCACGGCCACAGATCTCACCCTCTACTATAACCTGTTACGCCACCTCCTGATTTAGCCCTTCCATAACACACACAAGCTCTGTTACTCAGCCTGCTCTACCGATGAGTGCAGTTTACCTCTTGCATCAGACCTTTACAAAGACAGCTTCTGCTCCATCATCCTCCCATGGGGCCGGAGAAAGATCTGGGTCAGCAGTTTCTAAACTGGAAGGTCACACATCAGCTGAGTGACCTTGGAGGAGTAGGAATGTAAAGAGTAGGATGTTCTGCATCCATCATACTGTATCCCCATTACAGCTTCTGTGAATTCAGTTTGACACCTGATTAAATACATTCCTGAAAGTTGCTTTAGCAACCCTCTCTGCAAATTAAAATGATACTTGTCACTAGCAGTGAAGCTGAAGATAACAGAAGAGAAAGTGAAGAGGAAAAAAATCCCACTATTTACATACTAAAAATACTTTGCCTGTCCTTTTCTCCCTCATTTGTGTTACTGATTGTTTTGTGCTGGATTATTTGGCAAAAAATCCAGAGGAACCTACACACCTTTCCCTGCTCTGATGAACTGAAACCAGTTGGAGGCCTTAATTTCCTGCTATGCAACATTCTTCACACTTTGGTGTAAAGCGTATTTAGAGGAAACTAAAATAAGCTAATCAATACTTTCTACCTCAGTTAAATTACCACAAGCCAAAATGTGGTTCTGATTCTCTCTCTCTTTGGAAACCCAGTTAAGTGAGGAATCTTGCACCCAGTTAGTGAGGAAGTTAAGACAAAGGGGGAAAAATTGAGTTTTTTTAAATTATTGGTTTACATTTTCCCCCCTTCTTTACAATAAAAGTTCAAAAAATAGAACTTGTTTTTCTTGTCACAATCACTGGATGATGTTTTGAAATGTTTAATTAACATGCTACACAAACCAATGTAAATCAGACTGACTTCATCTGTGTTTCAGTGCCTAAAGTAATGAAAAAAATGTTATGGTAAAGAAAATGAAGGTTGAGATTAAAGAGGCCCACAGTTAATGACAGGCTGGAGTTCAACTGTCATGTAATCGAATATGTTTGAGAATGGACAATAATTAAAGTCAAGCAAAGGATGAAGCCCAGATTATTATAATGAGATATGATATGTTCTTCAGACTATTTGGAGGTTAATGTTACTTGGTTTCATATGGTTACGGGTAAGTAAGTACTGTACTGCTATACAGTAAAAATAATGTAACTGGATACAGTCTGCTTCACAGTGACCCAAGGTTAATGGTAGTTGCTCTTAGTATATTTAAAAGGTTTAAAAGAGATGTAACAACCTCAGCATTACAAATCTAGTGCAATGGCACTAGAAAATGGCCCCGAACAGGCTAGAATAATACTGGTGTTCTTGGTTCCATGAAAGCAGCTCCCAGTGTAATGTATGTTGGCTGTTATCTCTATAATTATACTGACTATGTCCATGAATTCTTTCATTCCTGAATGGCACCACCTTTTGAGTAATAGATCATTGGTATGCATCACTCTGATAAGGTATTACACTAATATATCATTAAAGCAACAGATGTATTAGTGTAATACATCACTGGGACAAAGCACTCTGATGATGATGTATTCCTGAAAAGATGGCACCATGCAGAGAAGACGAGGCCCAGGAGAAGACTTTTGCTCAGTTTAATAGAATTAAAGGTATGCCTTCCTGGCACAAAAAATGTGATGCTCCCTATAAAGATATGGCACCACTATTAATTCTATTCCCATTTGTATTGGTAATTTGAGGATCATATGGCTTGGAAAAAACTTACTGTGGATGAGGAAAAAAGTAATTTAAAAACATAACCTATCAGACCATGTCACAGTCTTTTTCCCATAATATCTGATCTTCTCAGCCCTCCAAACACCTCATCAGAAACTTCCCTCTGTGAAAGCCTCAAGTCTCGATACCTATCCTGCTCTGGGGCAATGAGGCTGTGGGAATGATTCAGGGCAGTTGGTGATGACATGGCCTCGCAGAATTCCCCTGAGGAATGGGACTCAGCTAGACAAACAGGCAAAGGCCAGGGAAATCCACTAATGTTGGCCTTGGACTTGCTGAGTGCCTGCTTCTGAGAGCAGGGGTTATGCCACAGCCCCCATGCCACCCAGCACAGGAGTTGTACTTACACAGAGAGCCACACGCAGCTCGAGGCACACACTGGCCAGCTCTGTCCCAGCCTCTGTGCATCTGCCTCAAGACTCCCCACAGCCAATGAATGGCATTCAAGTTTATCTAAAACCAAGGTGCTTTTTGGGCTAAGTCAAATAAAAGGTTATGGACTTTGAAAAAGGGATCAGGGAGCTAAATAGTAGCAGCCCAGCCAGCAGCATGTACAAAAAACCTCTCTGGATTGCAGAAGTCCCGGGTTATCTCACTAGGATGTGTACCTGGAAAGGCAGTTCAGGGATATACTCCCTGGCCCATGCTATTTCCAAGTAATTTCATATATTTAATTACAAAAGGTGCATGCTGATGTTTGAAACAAAGGGGATAGCTGTGAACAACCGGTCCTCTGAAGCAGTCGTCCTTTGTGTTTTATCCATTTTCAGTCCATAAAATTGCTCACAAAAATTACAATCCAAATAAAAAATGAATTAATCTGAAAAAAAAATTAAATAATTGTTTAAACAAAAAGGTCCAGATTACAATACTTTTACTCATGCAGAGCTGGGCTGTATTCCTCAGACCTTGTAAGGCAAGGGAGTGTTCAGATTCAGTGGTGACCAAGTTGGGTCCTAAATGAAATCGATTTGAGATGTAATAGGGACTATATTGTCCAGTTTCAAAATGACTCTAAACAACTGCAATATTAAGGGGTAAGAGCAGGATAGCTATGGAGAAAGAAATAGGAAGAGAAAAATAAGCACAGAGAATAAAAATAAGAGCGGTGGAAGGAAAAAAACCAAACAAGCTCAGAAAAGAGTTGGAGTGGCAAGGACAGAAGAAAAAGAGGCAGAATTGGCCTCCTCTCCCCAGTTTACAGTGTTGATTTCAGCATTCAGAAGTTATAGATGTACACACACACACACACACACACACACACACTTCTCAATGTATAATAGAAACACATGGGCCCACGGGACCAAATTTTACCATCTTATTTTGGTGAGGACACTAATGCTTAGACAAAGAAGGTAAAATGATTTACCAGATTAATATCATAAAGTTTTGCAGGGTCAAGATGACTACAGAAGGGGTGAGGCAGATGGGAATCAGGATCATACAGTTTTGGAAATCTTTATTCTAGTAGTATGGTATTGTTTCGCTAAAAGGTTTTATTTTCAAAATTATAAAGTGATCAGACAGTGGTAGTAAGATGAAAAAATAGCCTAACCAGATCTCTCTTTCTTTGCCTGTTAAGAAGACTGATGAGACTGTATGTCGGTACTTTCACAATCAGACCTATGTGCTCTAGTCAGGGGAAAGAGGGTGATGTAAAATAATTAAGGTGTGGTATGTCTTTATGTAATTTAGCTTTAGAGTAAATTATTAACTCATTTTTCTCTTTACCAAATGCTCTCCAGCAATGTTCTATTATTTTATAAGAAATATTTCCATAATTGTTGGATAGCAAAAGATACAGGGTTGCTTTTTCCTTTTTTAAACTTTTTAAAATTTTTTTGTCTTTAACAAGTGCATTTATTTCTCACATCCAAAATAGAGCACCAAATTTTCACTCCCTGTCCATGAAATTTTCTTAACAGACCTGTGTTGATTTATAGAACCTGAAGATCTTTTTCACAGTGTGGCATTTGATTGGTATCAAACACAGGGAAACAGATGAAGTCATTATTTCAGGACACCAGCTGGTAGGAACCACAAAGAAGGATAAGCACAGTGATCCTTTACAGGCCCTGTAAAAACAAAAATAACAAAACTACTTCTTGGCATGTAAGTCTGCTAGGATTTTGTTTTGGTTTGTAACCTACTTTCATAAAGGACAACCCAGTGCCTTGCAAGTCTGGGTTGAATAGATGTACCATGGGGGGAGATCATATGTAATATCTGGAGTCTCCTCTTTGCTTTTCTTAACAGATGAGCATCTGCCAAAAAAATCTTAAGCCCCAAAGTCAGCTGTGCATTATACAATTACTCAGCTCTACAAAAGAAATATTACTACAGTGTGACCATTGGTCAGACTCCATGGTTAGTCGCCTTGCAGATTTGCTCTTACTTTGCAGAAAGAATCCACAAATAGGTAACTTCCAAGACGGTATCTTTTCTGCAGTAGTTATCAACCTGAGGTCTGCAAAACTCAGAGAGAACTAAAGGATATGCAAAAGGAAATTCAAAGAAGCAAATTTATTCCAAGTAGGTTAAATTGACATACACCTACACTGGAAATCAAAAAGGACTTAAAAGCACTGATTTACGTGAGATACAGCTTTACGTTCTTACATCCATCCTAAATATTTCCCTTGGCAGTTTTTTCCATGTCTTACTTGCCTTCTATCCAGCACCCTATAGTTTTCTATTTCAGTTGGAAACTGAGATCATGCTTTAAAGCTTTTTTTTTTCCAGCATGGAAACAAATTATGCAGTAAGTCTCTGTAGAACCTGTCACAACTCTTTCCTTGAATGCCAGGATGGCCAGGAATGCCTCCAATAAAAGACCATTTAAACATAAAAAACATTCTCTGGGGTAAGGCCAATGATCCAGCCAGCCTGGTATTGTGTTTCTGACAGCAGGGAAAAGAATGGGGAGGAGGGGGTGTTCTGGCAACCGCTTCCATTTTTTCCTTCTCTGGAGCTCTACAGGGAGTAGTATGCACACCTGGGTGCTTTTCTCTGTGTTTCCCTCCACTTCTCTATCTCTCTATTATTCATATTCTGACCCTTGAACCCCTTCCCACTTTTGTAGCTGTTGCACCTGGCATTGTTTTTGCACCCTCAAAGAGTAGGATTTTTTCCTCCCTTTTCTTTTTTTTTTTTTTTTAAACTTTTTCCTTAGATGTTTCTGCCTGGGAAGTTTTGAGTGGAGGGGAAGGAAGGGAGGATGGGTCTCACTAATGCCTGGTGCACAATAGAAAAGCCAGAGGGATAACAAAATGAAAAACGGTTTCAGGTGAGCATGTGAATTCGGCAATGCATTCTTCTTCTACTGCTCCAGCACCCACTGTTGTAGAGCTTTTAGAGGTTACCTTCCTGCACAATCATCTCAGTATCCTTTAGTGCACATCCTGTCCACGAAGTCATCTAATTCCTTTCTGAGTTTTCTGATACTCGGATGATTTGGCTAATCCATCACATCTCTGATTTTGTAAACCTTTATCACACCTCCCCTCACCTTTCTGTCCAAATTAAAGAATACCAGCTGCTTTGTCTCTCCTCACAAGGCAACTGTTGCTCCATCATCACAAGTTTTTGATTGACCTTCTCTGTATCTCCTTTACTTTTACTGCATATTTTCCTCCTTCTTGAGAGGAGTTTTGTATTTGGTTTGGATTTTTGGGGTTTGTTGTTGTTGTTTGTTTTTTGGGTTTTTTTGCTGCCACAGAACCTTGAGTTCATGATTTCAGAGAAGTGACAGCAATGACCCCAAAATCTCTCTCTTGAATTCAGGAATTCAGCACCTCAGTTCTGTGTTAAACATCATGTAGGTAGGGATTAGATTATTTTTCATAAGACTATGCTTATCTACACTAAATCTCATGATGAATAAAACAGCATCACCTGCAAACTCAAAGATGTCACTGTTCATTCTCTTCTCTAGCTCTTTGATGAAGATACTGAGCAAAATTGGTCCCAGGACCAATTCCTAGGGCATGTTACTGCCAATTCTTCTCCATCCTGAGAAATGCCCAATAATCCTTACTCTTTCCTTTGCCCAGTTTTCAATCTGTACAAGGACCTTTCTTCCAGTCTAACTGCTTTACTTTCTTTAATAACCTTAGACAGCTGGACTAGATGATGCAGGTCCCTTTCCAGCTGGAACTGAACTATTCTAATCAATCCTTTGCAACCTTGGCAAAAGCATTTTGAAAATCCAAATAAATTATGTTCTGTTGATCCTCTTTATCTATATTCTTATCGCCACCATCAAAGAACTTCAGCTTAGTGAAGTAGGATTTCCCAACACAGAAACAAACCTGACCCCTTCTCAACAAGTCGAATTTATCCATGTGCTTTGTAATTATTATTATTATTATTGTTACTGATGATACTCCACAATTATGGTAGGAATGACAGTAAGGCTCACTGGTCTGTAGTGCTCAAGACCCCATTTGGAGCCTTTTGGTAGATGGAAGTTGGCAATTTTGTAGATGGCCATAGACCCGTTTTTCAGTACAGTGGCTTTTTGTTATTATATTACACACCATGGCCAGCAGTTCTGAAGTTTCTTATCTGAGTTCCTCCAGATCTCTTGGGTGGAAGTTGTCCAGTCCTAAGGACTAACTGACTCCTGACTCATTTATTTGGATAAACACATCCCATTATTTACTTCAAACTGATCTAATTTTTTCTGACTTACCTGTACAAAGAATGCATGGAATTGGGAATCAGACAGCTTCTGCTGTTAAAAAAAACAATGAAAACAAGTAATTGAGCTTCCTTCATCTGCTGCAGTCCCTTCTACAGATTGGCTATTGTGTGGTCCCACTAATCTTCAGCAGGCTTCCTGCTTCTGGTGTATTTACACATTTCTCTACTATCACCTCTAGCATTCTTAGCAAGGCTCTTCTCAAATTCTTTTTAGCTTTCTTAATTTCTCATTTGAAATTGACCTGCCATTTTTATGGGCTTTCTGTTCTCCTTTGAGCAAATTTTCCATTTCTTAAAAGCCTTAAATTTTTATTCTTTTTTTTATGATGGACTACATAATTTTCACATTCAGCCATATAGAGGATTTTTGGACTGCTTTGTTATCTTTTTGAATTGTGGCACAATTTTTACCTAGGCTTCTAATGCAACTTTTAACAGCCTTTGGTTTCTTTTAGGTTTCTTGCTTTTCAGACTGCTCCTTAAAAGTTTTTTATTTTCTTCTGAAAGTATGCCTTGTTTTTTATGTAGTTCCTTGTCCTTACACTGAAAATCTATATACTGAATTTATTTAGCTTGCTCTCTGCCATGATACTTTTAAGTTTGATTATATTGTGGCTGCAGCTATCCCACTATTATTTCTCAAATTAAGTGTTGTATACATCCAAAATGAAATCCAGAATGGAGCCTTTTCATTGCTTTCTGCTCTATTGTTTTAAATTCAGCTTCTTGTAACTTGACTGAATGTTATATGATTGAGCTGAAATTTTCTGTTAGATGATGACCTTGTTCAGCTCTTTCTGACAATGAGACACAGAAAGACAAACTAGATCTCTGAAAGGAGACACAGAAGACAAACTAGATCTGCCTTGATAAAGACTAGGATTAAGATGAGAATCCTCATCTGTGTGTGTGTGTGTGTGTTACAGTTCAGCAAAAACAACAGGAAAGGAGGCCATGAATGGAAAAGTGACAAGACTAGAACAAGGACAATGTGCAGAGGGTGAGACAAGCAGGGGCTGAAGTTTGTTGAAGACAGGCAAGAGTACCTGTGTGCCCTTTGGAATGCTGCTGACCACTGCCCAGAGGAGAACTTGGGTTTCCACTGAAGTGTCGGTGTTCCTTTGCTGCATCCCACTGCAAAAATTAACAATCAGAAAATTGAAGATAAGGCATGCATTCTGAAAGCACGAAGATAAGGAGCACTTCCTAAACCCTGAAGGCTTCATTCCACCATCCAGTTGAACATGCTTTTAATATGGCTTTCTGCTGGTAGCAGCCGTGGAGGCTGCAGAAGGGTGAGGTTGTCCTGCTCTGCCTACAGACCATGCTGGCGATAAGGGACCAGCTCTGGTTGCTGTCAAGCAGCCTGCCCTTTGGAGAACTGGGCTGCACTTACTCTGAAAGGGTCACTCACAATTCAGAAGGGAAGTAAAAATTTTAAGGAACAATTAGGCTACCTGCCAAAGTTGCAGCATAACTAGTGGACTTAAAGAAGTCCCTGTAATTACACCAGTGTTTGCAATTTTATTTGGTTGTTTGGGTTTTTTTCCTACTTGTCTTGAGCTAGCTGTTTGCTGCATGGTCACCTTCATTTACTTATCTTTAATTAGCAATATAATTTTTAATTTAAACAATACTATAAATATAAACCACCACTTTTTTTCTTCTTTCTTTGGCATGGTAAGTGAATATCTGTGTGGATATGACATTTTTACTGAGATCTTAAGTAATCTGTTGGAGGACTTTTTTTTTATTTTACTTTTGTATCAGAAACTAATTAAACTGAGAAACCTCCAGAGGTTAGTTACATAATTTTGAGGATTTATATACATGCACATACTATACTTTGTAAGTTCCGCAATAAATTCAGTGCATTCTAAAGATTCACTGGTGTATATTTTACTGATGTGTATAAATTTAAGGCAATGCACATTAAAATGGGATGTCTCCTTGGTGAAGACTTCAGAGAAATAGTAGCAGCAATAGTTCCTTGACCTTTTTTCTTCTTTAAAGATTAAATAGGAACTATATTGCTCTTTTGAAAGCCTTTCTGCATCTTTCCCAGTGGCATAAGAGGTCAGTACAATCACCAGGACCATGACATCCTTTCCTCTGTTATGAAAAATCCTTAATAATATGTACAGTTAATAAATAATAATTCAACTGTAATCTCAGTCATAGTACTTGTCAGTGTGTCAAGCACATCTTTCATAATGTATGCTTCTGTGACATAAGCCCCCCCAACTCTATTCAGCTTCCTCATGAGTAAGAATGTAGACTTTTAAACATTCAGTAATTGTAGCTTCTTGCCTAAACCCAACCAAATTTGGCACACTGTAATAAAGTGAAAGGTCATTTCTCAGTTGCTGCTTCTCTGAAGGTGACATTTCTTTGGTTGAGCTTCCTGACACTGTGTAATTCCTTTTTCTGTTTATTTTACCACTCTGGTCCCTCATTAGCCACTGCAGAAATGGGATTTCTTTGACTGTGGTTTGCACAGAGGACAGAACATATCAATATGCACTTAAAGAGTGTTAAAATGCAGACTGTGTATAAGCCAGTGTTTAGGGACAACCTGTAAATGTAACTTAATGAACCAGCAGACCATAGCAGCTTTAAAGCACTGAAAATATAAGAACAGAATCAATACTGTGACACAGGCTTTTTAGTAGGTTGCTTTCATTCTCTACTAGGAACACAGTTGATTTCGTTAAGTCTAAATTCTTCTTACTAGAGAGATACCAAATCTCCCCTCAACCATACCTAGGACAGCCATTTCCACACTCCCCAACAACCTTCTCTACTTCTACAGAAATAAAGTGGGGCCAGAGTCCAGCTGTACATGCCAGGCCTGGTGAAAACTGCTTCAGTCTCCTGTGGATTCATAAGAACAAAAACTAAGTAATTAGATTTTGCTGGCTGGGGATAACTTTGGGGTACCAGCACAAAAATTCCATGGCATAAGGGTTGTTCTCTTCCTGCCCCACAATGTGAACTCCTGGTGCCCTCCTCTGCCTGCTTGAGCTGATAGACAGAAGGTGACCATCTGACACCACAAAGTCCTCATCCCAACATCCAACTTCTTCCTTGATTTTCCCTGGCACAACCCTCAGCTACATTTCACCTAAATCTACAGTTGAGGCTGGACCTGTCGTTTTTTCTTCTTCACTTTTAAGTCTAAGCCCTATTTTCCTTATAACATCTTTTCTCAGTTATTTTTAAAATTACTGTGTCTCCCTTCAGCTTTTTTTTTTTTTCTAGCCAGACCATGTCAAAATTTCTTAGTCTCTCTTCATAGGCCTAATTTCGCAACTTTTTGGAATTTCTGTTGCTGTCAACTGAACTCTTTCCAACATTCTGTGGTAATTTTCAAACTTGGCTGCCACAACTGAACTAAACCTTGCAAATGAGGCTTACACAGGACTGTCAAATAGAATAATTACCTCTCTTGTCTCTGCATATAATTCATTATCAAAACTTGCACAATATTAAGCTTTTAACGACAACGTCTCGGTTTTAATTCATGGTTGGACTGCGCCTTGGGTGAAGCGTGCCCATTTTTTAGCTTACCTTTGCTTAGGTAACATTTTAAGAGCTGAAGAGGTAGCAGCAATACTTCTGGAGGGACAGAACCATGGCTGTGGTAGCAGACAGTGAGAGCCTGGCACTCAGAGCGGGGCTGAAAGGCCAGGAGGGTGCAGGGGAGGGTTGACAGGATCTCTCTATAAGCAGCCATGAAGTGAATTAATTCAAAAGTTGGGCTTCCCAGTTCCAAACCAGTCTAAGGTTTGAGCTCTCTGAGATTTGGGGGGCAGAAGTTCCCAGTGGGAATCTACAGTCTGCTGCAGGAAAAGGCATAGCTCTTACACTAGGGGGTGTCAATTTATAAAAAATACTTTTTCTTTTTTGGGTTTAGTGTATATTTTCATTTGATTTTATCCTACATTTTTTGTCTCAATTTCTTTCCAAGACATGTCAAATAGTGACAAAACAATTATATCTTTAGCTCTTTCCTTCAGGGATTTACTTTCCTTCTAATTTTGCTCTCATCTGCTGTCCCCCATTAAGCTTCCCACATGTCTAACACTTAATATCTACATTAATTTCACCTCCTAACAAAGTGCAAGGTCACAGATAGTCTTCAGTGAAAAACACTCAACAGGGAAGGAAAGCACAGTGGATGGGAGTGAATAAAAATCACTGTAATTTCCCTTAAATTTTCAGTAAAATGAAAACTTTCTTTTACATTTCAAAACTGAGCAGGAGGGATAATTAAAAAAAACCCAAAACTTTATTTTACTTGTACTTACTTCTATTCAGAAAGTCAGGCCCTTTGTACTTCTCCAGTGAGGAGAAAAAGCTAAAAAAACATGCAAAACACAGAGGCATGAGGTTTAAAAAAAATAAATCTCTCATTCTTTCATTGGAGGGAAACTCTAACCACAAATTTTAAAACTGGACACTAATAACCTGCGATTTTTTTGAATTTTCAAGTGATATTAAAGAGAAAATAAAAAGTTTTCATCATGCACACCTTTTACCTTCCAAAAAAAGCAGGGCAAAAAACCCCAAACCAAGCAAAAAACAGACCAGAGGCCACTTCAATTTAAATTTTTAAAAAAGTTATGAAATGTCAGTATTTCTTAAGAGAGATTAATTTAGAATTTCTTGGGGAATGAAAATAGAAAAATAATAAAAAAATAAAAATAAAAACAACAACAAAAAAGACCCAAGCCCCCACCTGACAAAAACAAAAACAAAAAGAAAAACCAACCCAAAACTTTACTTGGTCATATAGAGCAACCATTCGCAGTCCTTTGTTGTTTCACAGAATAGCTCCCAGTGAAATGGAACTACTGAAGAATGACTGCAGATTTACCTTACACTATTCCTACATTGCAGATCAAAGCTGAAGACTACTGTGTATAATCACTTTTAAAATAAAAATGGGGCCTGTAAATATGCAATGTAATTAGAAGGCTCAGCTCTCCGTATCTTGACTTCCACCACATGTCTGTCATTGCAGGCACCAGTGGAATGCTCAAAGACACGTGCCACCTGAGAGGCTCTCCTATTGCTTTTGGTGCTTGGTAATAAGTAAAGGTTAATTGTCACCCTTTGTATTTCCCAGGTTCAGGTGTCTGTAAACACAGAGAGGTTTGGAAAACCTGTGCCAGATGTGGTTATTTTGCTGGCCTTAACCTTTGTGTCCTGTAGTTCTCAGCACTGTCCTTCTGACAACAGCCCCTGAAGTATCCATGAAATTATTTCACAGGACAACAGAGTGTCACAAAGGCTAATTGACTTGTGCTACTGCAATGATCCATGGCTGTATACATACAGACAGCACAGTTTCCAGCCAAATGTATACACACATCTGCAAGTGGAAACTGGGATTTGAATTCATAACCTTTAGCTTCCAAAATTCAGGTCTTTATCCAGAGAGTTAAAGGAGCAGCTGTAGTCACCTAAAAATACTGCTATTCATGAGGATGTTTACCCTGTTGAGGCAAAGAGTAGCAGTGTGTGTTCACTTTGGCCAAAGTGACATATTTCCCAGGGAAATCTACTTCTGGAAAAATGCCACGGTTCCTTTACGGTATTTTGGGTATCTGTGCCTGGCTGCTACTGAACAGCACACACTGGAGTCAGACTGAACTGAATCTTTTGCTTCTGTGCCTCAGTTACTGGTCTTCTCCTTGTACACCCTTTTCTTTCTTTCCCCCATGTTTTGCCTGGCTTGTCTACTAGACAGAAATACAGTTTACAAGTGTATTAAAACTGCTTAAATTTAAGTATGAGGTGCCCTACTCACAGTACCATTACCAATATTTAGTTAATAAAGTGAACATGTTCGTAATTGTTGTAATGTATTAGGCCTTAGTACAACTAATTTCTAAGCTCTCTATCTCTTGTAATACTCCAGTCTAAGGAGATCCTTTAGGATTTAAATATGTATTTAGAAGGATTTTCAATGCTTATACTTATATAATTAAGGATGTGGAGGATGTGTTTGCAAAAACTTTCTGAAGGATTATATTAACACACTCCCTGTTGAGGCAAGAGAGCCTCACCTGCCAAGCCACCTGAATTAGGAAACCCCTGTAGTTACAGAAGCACCACTGGCTACCTCCATTAACTTTCTCAGAAACCAGAAGAGCTGTTTGCACAGCTGTTTGCAAATATGCAAGAAGGATTTTTAAGCATCCCTTAAAGAACTATTCAAAGCATTTACTCTGATTTTAGCACATCTACTCTATGGTTTGGAGGAAAACAGGATTATCCTAGAAAAACCCTACAGGAATAATTGGCTGACATCCAAGGATCCAGGTCTCCATCCCAGGAGCCATCAAGAGGCAACCTGCTTATACACTCACTCATTTCCACTCATTTGCACCTGTGTGCACAGCCCAGGAATCACACTTGGAAATGAGATGTCCCCGTTTGTTCGCATGGAGGCACAGAGATGCCTCTTTTAGTGACCCGAATTACAACAGTTGGGGTGACATGACACAAGGTGAAACAAAACCCTACAGCTGGTACAAGACAGGTGGTGCCATTTCTTTCATGATGCCCTCAATATGGTTGTTAGGGATTTAGTGGGAAAGAAAAGGATTTAATGTGTCTTTCTGATGTGGAATACTGCATAGCCAAACCAGAAGACAGGTTATAACACTGTAACATGACACAGAGATGTCAGAAATGAAACATGAGTCCATATCTTACTAACACTGCTGATACAGCTAGAACTGTGCAAGACTGGTGCTGAACAAAAGCAAGATACAGGTAAAGGAGGAAGGTAACAATCAGCATAAATACAGGCCTGCCCCAAATAATCGAATCTTTTAAATATAAAAAATGGATTGTGTACTGATTTTTGTATTTCGCAAACACAGAACAGCTACACTGCTTTTAAAATCATTCAAGGACATGAGTCAGATGCCTTCTGTGTTGTTATTCCTATGTTTAATAAAAATGCCCTGGTGTGAAATGCACATATCTTAGTTCTGCTTTCTCATAGTATAAGTGCAGAATAACACTCATTAAACCAAACTGGGCTTACTAGCTTTTATTGCCTTTCACATGTAAATAACACAAAGCATTTTATACATCAGAAGGGTCAGTAAGACTAGGCACTCGGCAACTGTCAGTGTGAAGCTGCCTATAGTGACATCAACCTGCTCAGGACAGGAAGCCAAATGATGCTGAAATTTATGAAGATAGAATTTAATTACCTAAAAAGGCTTGAGAACTGCTACTCTTACAAAGAACCTTATCTGCCCAAAATGGCACCTCCGGCAGCACAACCCATTTTCAGTTTCAAGACTGCCAGGTACTTGTTAACTCCTTGTATTTCCTGTTGTACATGTATATGTTGTGAGGATTTACCATTCAGATACAACCCTCTTCCAGCTTAATGAAATCAAGATTGGTTATAGCATCAAGATGGCCAGCACATAAAACATAACTCTGGTTCTTTTTTCTTCAAATAGAGGGCAAAAGGCTCTACATCAAGTACTGTCTTTGGTACTGAATCAATTACCTTACTGAGGTGTTTTCTGAATGCAACTCCTGTCCCTATTGCATAGTGATTTTGACTTTTGCCCGTCTGTTGTTTACAAGTAATGGTACTAATGCATTGTATAGCTTTTATATAAGCACTGGGGTGTAGCTAAATACCAGCATAAAGGATGTGATGAAGTTAGAAATGGGGAGGAGCAGAGGGGGGAAGAAATTGCAAAAAGAAAAACAATAATCAATTTTAGTAATAACTCGACAATTACAATTAAATAATCCAAAGCTCAAGCTGAGCATTTTTGTTACACACTACATGAATTATGTTTGTACTTTGAAACCTTTAAAATATTTAAGCAGAGAAGAAATGAAATGAAGTGCAACCAGTTAGGGTCATCCATTTAGGACAAAATTGATAAAATATTAAAATGAAAGAAATAAATTTTCAAACAGAGATACCGAGTCTTCATGGAGATGCATTATTCAAAGCAGAGGAACATGTGTGACCTCTAGGTTGTTACATAATGGAGAAAGGATACGACAGTTCAAATGAGCAGGAACTATAGGCAGCAGAGACAGAGAAGGAAGACGGATTAACCATTCCGTAAGCCAGTGCTTTGCTTCCAGGGTACTTTAACTGGACCCCTGTGTTAAAGCATTACATTCTCAGAGCCAGCTCTTGGACCCCACTATTATACTGGGCTTAAAAAGCTTTAGAAAGATCACGGATTTTAACTAAAGATTGATTTTGTGTCTAGCTGAGCTTGTTTGTTCCCAGAGGCTGGCATTTAAAGCAGGGCTGGTCCTGGGCTGCTGAGTTTCAGTGCCTCAGCTTATTCCAAATCCTCACTCTGTCCTTACATGTCTTTCCTATGATGGCCAGGAGTCAGGACAGCGCGGGCAGGCCAAGACATAGTGCATCATACTTCTCCCTTGCTGTGGTCAGCTTGGCTGGCTGAGAGCCAGCCTTGTCCTCATTCACGTCTGTCCCAACAGGCCTTGAAGATGTCCAGCTTATGCCTTGAACAACTTCAAGGAAAGTAGTCAAACTCTAGCAATAAATTATTCCTTTTTAATTTAAGGCCAGAGTCAATATTTATTATACAGGTTTCATGATAAAATGGGGTTTTGCAAGGATCTCTTCTCTACCTGAAGTTCTTGGGATAAATCTCCCCTAAGTGAAGTAGCTGCCTGGAACAAGAAGCATCTTTAAATTACAGCAAAATCTATGTAAGATTTTGCACATTTGAAAAATTAATTTCCACCTCGCAGAGGGCTCTTGCCTTCAAACTCAATGTTCTGAAGCAGCTCCACTGCTCTCCTGTTGGCAAAAGTTACTCAATATTCACACAGTCAGAAATGGTGTGTCTAACAGGAGGTTTGGAACTGCAGGTCAGGGGCCAGGCATCAGATAGGATACATAATACCAAAGCTTTTACAATTGACATATATTAGCCTCCCAAGAGCACGTGCAAAAGCACCTGAAACAGTAGGAAAACTGGTGTCACTGACAGTCATTTGTGATCTTGAGTCTTCCAAATGTTTTTGATACTCTTCCCATTTTTTCTCAGTTGCAATCACTCCATGTGATAAATAAATCTTTGCATTTGCAGTGTAAGCATTTATTTCTAGCTCTCAGAGCTCCTTTCAAAGCTAAGTAAAAACACTATTAGCTTGATTTTATAGCTGTCCTCAGTGGAGAGATAGGGACTGTTTACAAATGAGGTTCTATCAAGGATGCCAACGTAATATATGACACGTCTTTTCTGCTTCTTGCACAGCAGGACACTTCTCTAGTGATCCTTGGCAAGACGTCCAGTTACCTCACTGGAAAACAGGCACAGTGGAATGGGTCTGACCTTTTGGAAGTGGTATGAACACGGTCCTCGTAAGGCCTTATGGAGGATGGAGAATTTCAGTGGAAGAACTAAAGTATTTGTCCTGGGCCTGGCCCTTTACTCCCGGAACATTTTGGAAGAGAATGGCCATCAATAATATCCTAGAGGTCTCTTTCAAGTTTCAAAGGTAATTTTAAAACAGTTTTGTTTTCTCTTTTTCAAAAAAAGGATCAACAGAGCTCAAAATCTCAATAACAAAAGATAAATTTTTCAAGTTGTTTTGCATAAATGAACAGACACCTACCTCTGAAAATAGGAACAATTTCTTTAAAAAAATCACTGTCCTTGTCCTTTATGGATTCTTGCATTTCAATCTGTAGCGGTACAATTTCCAGCAATACAAAGAAATAGGAAAGGCTTAGTAACCAAAGTAAACCAGCAATCTTCAGGCTCTTATCCTGACAAAGTATTCCCTCAAATAATGCAAAAGTTCCAAATCACATCTTAGTTGTCCACATATTTTATCACAGAAGGTGAAAATACGACCATGTTCCTTTTCCTTATGATTGTCAAAAGTGATCAAAGAATATGTGAGTGAACGAAAGTGAATTTTTTGTTGACATACCTTAGACTGACCATCTTGATCAAATCAAAGGTCTAGGCCACCAAGTACCTTTCCTCCAGCAGAAGCCAATAGCAAATGCCTAAGGAAGTGAATAAGAAGTCAAACATGGAGTGACACATCATCAGTAAAGTCCTAGAGTTGCTAGTGCTGTAAGATTCAGGGATTATTATTTTTTTAAGTAGAGTTACTATCTGCCTATTTGAAAGTCCCTCATAGATTTTCCTTTCATTAAGTTGCCCAATTACATTTTCAATACATAAAGTGAGATTCACAAAATCCTGTAGCAATAACTATCACAGTCTATGTAATGTTGTGTGAAAAAAACCCTCTCGTGAACTTTTCCTGCTAAATCCAGCAGAAAAAAAAATAATTGATATTGATATGTGGGAGGCTGGTCTCAGAACTACCTAGAATGAAAAGTAGAAATATGTTTTAATTGAAGCCAATCTGTCTCCCTCAAAAATCTGGTAAAAGGGATTTATATGGCAAGACTGAAGAAGAAGTGAGCTACCCTTTGCAGGTAAAAGAGGAGCAGAACTACACTCAGATAACTTGGGAAACTCACACTAACTTTTTTGAAATTTTGCCTAAACAATCTGCTATGCCTTCAGTGCACACAGGGATTTTGTGGCCAACGTAATTTTTAAAACTGAGATAAATATGTGTGTTGCGGGAGGGAATAATAAAGCTTTCTATTAATGGAAAGCAGTCCGGCTGCAGCCTGAACTGTGGTATCTTCCCTCCCCATAATCGTGGCATTAATTACTTCATAGGTCAAATTATGTTTCTGTTTGAAAGAGTTTGACGTCTACGTGAATCAGGGCATGCATATTTAGATCTACTGTATCCCCTAGCACAGGCTTTTATTTTTGTTTGATGCATGCAGGCTACTAATTTAGTTTTTCATTGAAGAGGGCTCTTTTTTTATCTTCTGCACAATGGCAGTCCAGTCCCAAAATATATAAAACAAGCACACGTTAATTGAATCTGAGGGCAAATATACTTCCTCCTTCGACCATATGGACAGGATTTTTCTTTAAAATAAAAAGGCCAAAACGTGACTGGAACAATGCCCAAAGGGGAGAATAGAGACAGACATTCAAAGGTGAGCTCACCAGATTTATAATAGCAGGGGACACTCTCATCCTTCCCAGCCAGCTACCCAGTTAGCAACAATGCTTGTATCACAAGAAAGGCCCAGGAGATTCTTCTTTAGAAAATAACGGTTACAGCTATTAATATATGGGAGAAACTGTAGCAATCTACTTCAGATATTGATAATAAATTACATCATTCAGATATGAGATTACGTACTCCAGGCAGGCAAACAGAAAAGCTGCTTGTAAAAGTTTTAAGGAGTTAGAGTTTTATGTGCAAAAAGAATAGCCAAAAGCTTTGAACAAAAATACTGCTCATCACTGAAGCATTTGAAGAACCTGGATGAAGTGGTAGCTCAGGGCTCACGGAGAAGGTGCTGTTTCTTATTTTAACTCGATCCCACTATTTGTGGGAACAGCTTGTGAGGTTATTTTGAATGTGTCAGAAGACATAGAGGAAAACATCAAAATATTGCGCCACATAGCACTGCTTGTTCAGTCAATGAAAACCCTTCCATGGTAGCATTAGCACTATCTTTATGAGGGCCAGTAGTCACCCAGCAAGCTACCTGCTAAAAACCATACCAAGACAAGCAGCCTTGGTCTCAGAATTTTTTAGAGGATTAGCTTGCTCCTATGTGCAAACAGATGTAGAAATTTTGTTGTTCACAACATAGAATAAGAAACACAGTGGGAGAACGGAAAATAAGCCTGAAAGCCCCAAGACTGGTAACTCTAAATACATAAAAAGTACCATGAGCTTGTTTTAAGAATCACTGTATTTCAGAGTCTTTTGACATTTCAGTTGTCTGGCTGGTCTGCTCGTGTTGAGGTAAATGGATTCAATGTTTTTGCATTTTTCTCAGTCACAAAGGTTAGACATTTGTTTGTTTGTATAACGATAGCAAACACGCTCATATTACCACAGCTATGGGAGCTGAGAGTTGTAGAAGCCCTTAAAAATCATGACCTTGCGATAAGGCTGCAAGTGTTGTCATGAGTGAACTCCAAAGACACTTCTGAACTCTGTTCCAGCTCCCTCTCTTCTGATTTCTGACTGAGAATACTGTACAAGAACTCCCACTGAAGCCTACAGAAGTTAAAATCCCTTTTACTTGAGGAGCTCAGTGCTTTGTAGGATCAGAGCATAAGCAAGGCTTACAAATGAATACAATCAAAGTTGGTTTTTTTTTTTTTTACTGTACCTTTTTAACTGTATCACAATCTTTAACGCCATCTTTTAAAAAAAGACAGACTGTAAGAGGATAAGCATAATACAGCAAGTTTGAAAAATTCCCTCACTCCCTGGCACCACAGATTCAAGTCTGAGGGTCACTGAACCCTTCACCTTTCTCAGATAGATAAGATGACTACTGCAATATTTAATACAAGATAAGCCACACAAGCATTTGACCTCTCAAACAGCTTACAAACCCAAGAGCTGGTGTAACCTGAACCTCTGCATGGATATTTCTCCATTCTCCTATAACTCCAAGAACTGGAGACTCTGGAAACATCACATATCATAAGACATGCTGAAGTTGTCAGCCACAGTACTGCTGAAGACATTTCTTTAGCTGTGTCCCCTATCAGCAATGGCCAAAGATGCTGTTCACCCAGGCACGGCCACTGGGCTGTGCTCAGGGTGTCCACACACGTGCAAAGCTCCATTCCAGAGGCAGCTGCACACTGGAGATTAACAGTGAGTAGATAGGAACACCAGGCAGCTCCACTAGGTCACACCAAGGGCCACCTCACCCAGGGCAGTGGCCAAGGGCAGATTCCCAGAAAGCAGAGTTGTCTGGTACTTGTTATGGTGTGCATACTGCCAGAGACTGCTCTGGCCTCTGACAATTTATGAGTCAGCCCATTCTGGAGCCAAGGGTGCTCTCTGCCTGTGTAACATGCCTCACGGTGCAGTACCAAGCATGTGTTCAGAAATTACTTTGCACTCCCCACTTGCACTGTAACAGCTTCACCCATGACACTTCTAACTTCTTCCTCGTGTGTAATTTGTCTTCTCTAATATTTTTATTCACTGCTTGGCATTGAGCTGATATTTTCACTAATGACACATGATAACCCTGAGATCCTGCTTCTAAGTGACAACGGGCTGCTCAGAAGCTGCTCTTTGTATGGGAAGCCCAGATGGGTTCTCTGTTGTACCAAGTACACCACTTTTATTTACATGTAACTTGGTGGTGTGGCAAACACACTGCATGGTCAGACAGACATACAAACAAAGTTACTTCCTTCACAAACAGCGATGAAACCCAGATAGCCAAGAACATCTGCCTCAGATGATTTTGCTGTCCAAGGATGGTCCTCATGGTAGAAGCTCTGATCCACCAGAGAAGTAGGGCAGGACAAGACAGAAGGCTGCAGGTGGGCAGCAAGGACAGCCACAAGCCTGGCCACACTCCACTAACTCTCCCATTCTCCCTTAACCAGTTGGCCAGGAGTCCTTACATTTTTAATATGGCTTCTGTACAAGTATTTCTATTCACATGAAATACATAGAGTTTTGGAGTACATTAACCCTGTCTTCCCGTGTGATGAGGTTTCTTACAGTGGCCAATGTCACTAAAGAAAGCAAGGCCTG
This sequence comes from Grallaria varia, assembly GCA_013396735.1. Classification (NCBI taxonomy): domain Eukaryota; kingdom Metazoa; phylum Chordata; class Aves; order Passeriformes; family Formicariidae; genus Grallaria; species Grallaria varia. The sequence goes on along the minus strand of VWZG01000016.1, from coordinate 52,568 downwards.
AGGAGAGGTACTTACAGCTTGCCTGCCAGCTTAGCTCAGGCTCCAGCCCCTCTGATATACCAGCAGATGCTGTCATTGGTATTACTGTGTCATCCCAATCTGCTCTGAGCAAAGTTGCTCTCTGTTGGTAAGGGCACAAATGGATTGTCTACAGTTGAGGCTCTGGCAGTGTTACATGCAGACTAGTAATAGTGGAAAATTCCCAACTGCAGACAGTCTAAGACAGACACAAATAATGCACCAAATGTCAACAAACTTATGCAAAGCATTCCTGTTTCAGAAGCAGTAATTCCTTATGAAAGTATTTCCATTTCTTCTTTCATACTTCAGGGCGCACTTCAAATGCCTCTGAAAGTCCAGGATAAAGATCCTTGTCTCAATCCAAATGTCCTCTAAATAGCAATGGAATTTTGAAATTGCCTGTAAAATGTCAGAAACCTGGGGATTTTTCCCCCCTTCTATTGTGGCATCAGCAGAAACAATAAATGACAAAAATTCAAACTGCATAGCTGGAACTAACATTTTTCTTCCTAAATTAGCTTTAAACAAGAAACTACGTGTCTTGAATAGCATGCTTTATGAAGGCTTTTGGGGAAGGCTTTTGAGGAACTACCTCAATCCATTTTGACTGAGAAGAGAAAAAAATATCACTGCAAAAAAAAAAAATTAGGAAAAATTACTGAATGTAAGTTAATGAAGAATTTGGATATGTTCTTAATGCTATACTTATTTGGTAAAAGGAAAAAATAATTAGAAAATCTATTATTTCCAGTATAATTGTATTTGTCTGTACAAATACATTAATTCCTGTTCCAATTTGGTCCTAACACAGGACTGTTTGTACTAGCAAGTAGCAGAAAAATACATGTTACTGTTTGTGATGGAGGCTATCTAATCAAGGGCATATTTTTGGTACTGAGAACAAATACAGCAACAGAATTTTATCTAGCTCACAAACTTTTTTCAAGAATCGCAACTATGGTACACTACAGATCACATCCGGCTATGATGAACTGAAATAAACTTCTATTCAGGTGTTTTTCTTTTTACTAAATGATTGTGATGTGGGGTTTTTTTTACCTTCACTTTGGCTGACGTTGCATGAACTCTTCCATGTGTTGTTGCAAGTTGACTCAAATGTTTTTTGTCCAAACCACTTCACATTACACAATCCAACATTTAAAAGATCTGGATTCAAACTAATCTATTGGTTTATAATACCGAATTTAAAGCTAACCAGCACAGCCCCAAATCTGAAAACACTTGCCTTAAGTTATGCAAATAGCCACGATTACTTCAGTAGGTCTACTGTCATACTTAAATATGTGTGGTTTCAGTTCAGGAACCTGGAGAGTCTTCCCCAGCTCTTTGCCTGTGCAACCTGCAGGTATATATTGGCTGCAAAACGCTCCTGCAGAGTAAGAGATGAAATCCACAGGCTGGGCAACTGCTTTCAAGATGGATAAAAACAATCAATTTGCCAGAGGTGCTTCTTTTCTGTCAGATTGTTATGGACAGAAAGAGTTGACAATCTGTACCTTCAAAAGAAAAATCCAACATGGCTAAGATCGGTTTCCTCTACCTGACATAATCAGGTACTAGGTATTATTTTCATGACAGAGACAATGAACTGACCAAGATTCAGATGCAAAGGTTATTTATGTGTACATGTTACATGTATTACTAAAGTTACAGAATGCTTTTAAAATCAAAATTAATATTGCATGGTAATGGCTCTAAACGTGTGTAATGGACAATAAACTGCCCATAAGATCCACTGACCCTGATGGCAGTGACAATAAACTGCTGCTGCTACAGTCCAGGCTGACAAAGGGACAAATATGATATTGCTAGGAGCAAGTCACCTGCTCATTTTCTTCTTGTTACCTGTAAGTCAGCACTGACTGGGTTTTACTGCTGAGTATGCAAATGCTGTGCTTTCAATATAAATACTTACACAAATATATATAATTCACATACATAATACACACACATACTTAAATGAAAAAAAAGTATTCTAGATGAGGATTCCTTGGCCTTCTAGAATTTGCAGAGACCTCTCATTGCCTTCTTCCAAAGTGCACAGCTCTGAGTTAATTGGTTTCATTAATTTTACCCAAGCAGAACTTGTCTTTCACTTCTGCTTGAGTGATTTTTTGAACTGAGCTTCTAGATAAGCTTTGTTCCAGCCATGGATCAACTGGTTGGCGTTTAATGCCATCCTTTCCATGAGCTGCTATTGTATGGATTACTCACCACATTAATTTGGTAGATAAAGTCCAGTATGATTACTGAGCTGCTGTGACATCAGAAGACACGTCATTACTGAGTTAATTCCTAGCGCAATCCCCTCTGGAGAATGGTGAACTCGTGTCTGAGCTGATGGTGGGACAGACTCCAGCTCTTTCTCCTGTAAACGTATTTCAAATGGCAAGAGAGAACAGTTCCAACCCTTGTGGTTGTGATGGGCTTCTTACACCAAGGTTTCTTTTGGAAATCTTTCTTGTTAACTCAGTGACTGACATACTGGACTTTTTACTATGTGGCATTGGGATTTTGCTTTCTGTGGTGTCCTATATTATGTTCAACTATTTTCCCTTTTGAGCAAACTGTTTGTGGTAATGTAACCAGGTGACGACACCACTGAGATGTTCCTCTTTTCCATATGTTACTTAGTTTGCATGCAACAAATGGTATATATTAAAAATAAAGCAGAAATCCGCTTTTAAATATTGCCTTAGGATGTTCACTGAAAACCATGTTTGTTTGGATAAATGGATGATATTAATTTTAATATAATGGCAAGATCTGAGGAAGTAAGTGATCATTTCATTATATAGTGGCTAATAGTAACAGAATATTTAAATGTAGACATGCTACATTTTCATGTAGACATTAAATAGACATGTCCTCTGTCCTAAGGTCATAAAACAGAGAAGGGAAAGACAACTATGAAGGAGATTTCAAAATTTCAGACTGACATTTAAGTGAGCAGCTTTTGTGCATGTTGAATATTTTTGTACCTTTGGAAATTCTGCCTTTCATAAAATAATTGTGACCTTTTTCAGATACCTTAATAATGTAAACTAATTTTATTTGGGGTTTTCTTATTGAAAAAATAACATATTTAATTCTGATATATTTAATAATATGCTCTGGGGAAGAAAATGAAGGAGGCAAGAGTATGTGCAAACAATCTTTAGGCCAAGCTGAATTTAAAACAGGGATTAATATAGCTGCTTTTCACGGGTGAGTCCAAAATTTGGCTCAATTCTAGTTAAAGTATAATCTGACAGGTAGCCTCTTTTTATTACAATTCTTTGCTGACTCATTTAGTTTGGGGAAGAACCATGGTTCTGGCATAATGACATATATTATGATAATTATGATAAATTATAAATTATGAGAACATTCTTATGACGTAAAAGGGTAATATCAGGCTCACTTATTAATCTCCACAGTTTACCCAGGAAATTTTTGTCCAGGAAACATGCATGTTACAATGTTTAGCATCCTGTGTGACTCATAGTAATAGCAGCCTTATAGTTACCTTCTCAAAAAACCCTTGCAGGGTATGCAACCTTGTTATATTCCCTAGGATTTTTTCTATTTTGCAGATGGAAAAGCTGAGAAGGGTTTTGCCATTGCCAATATTGTAAAATGTTCAAACTTGTCAGTGACACAAACGAGTGATTCCCAAACAGTGATGCATGTACAAGTAGATGTATATAAAAAACTTGGGGGTGGTATACGATGTAAAGTTGCCACTGCTGATGGATGAACTTTCTAGGATTGGTCTCCAAAGTCGGGTGTACACAAGACAGCCCACAGGGATGCAGGAAGACTTTTTTTGTGTGTACCATTTGTAAATATTTTTTTTAAAAAATAATTCAATCTATTTCTTCTTTGACTCATCCTTTTTTAATTTCTATTTTGTACACATTTTATAATATATATAATTTATCAATAAAGTAGTACAAGTATATAATTATACATGTATATAATAAACTTATAATAAATAAGTAAACAAATGATTATGTGTATAGTGGACTGTGTATTTTTTTGCTGATGTGGGTCCATGATCCAAAAAAATTTGGAGACCATCATCTAAGGATCAGTCCCTAAGTGGGCCTCCCAGTATTTGACTGGCACATGTCTCATGGGACTTCTTGAAGAGATCACTGAAACAATTTTGTAAAAACTTCAAATGGATTTGGATCAGGTCCATAAGAATTACAGCAGCAGAGGTAAGAGTAGGTAAACTGTCACTCCTGAATCCTTTTCATACAGTCCTGCTGATATTGCTCTCTGTAAAGTATTGCACAGATGTAGGAGAGGAAAAAGTGCTCATGAGTAGTTCTGCATAGCAAAAAAGTAGTTTTATGGTGAATAAAGTACTGATACGGGACAAGATAACCACTTCTTAGATACTTAGCAAAACAAATCTAGCTGTCAGCTTTGTACTTTTTCTAGCATTACCCAACATAATCATAACAAGCAGAACACTTGACACCACTGTTATAAAATAAGTAAAAGCACAGCCCACTAGTTCTGACAAACAATTGCATTCTATGATCCTAAAAATGGATGCCATTTAATTCACTAGTCCACGAGCTGTCCACTCAAGACACAGCATTGCTGCTGACAAGAGGCCCTTCGTGGTATGAAACACAACTCTTTTATGTCATGAATTTCTCGTATTATAGACAGCTATGTCCGGGTGGCATCGATCAGCACCAATTTCTCACTGACCTCGACCCCACAGCCTGAACAGAGGGTGCGGGTATACTTGATGCCAATCACACCATCCCTCAAGCAGTTCAAAGGCACATTCTTGTCTGAGAGCTGACTGATTAAGAAGGGCACCTGAAATACAGCTATTGGTGCCACTGTACTCTAGAAGCGTGGCCATGTAATGCAACTCTTTTATGCACCAGAAACTATTCTATCACTATAAAAAAAGGTAGGTGCATTTATTCAAATGCCTAAAATCAATCATCAGCTACCAAGAATAGATCATGTCTGAAAAGCTATTGCTTATCCTCCTCAATTTCAATAGTGACTTCACTGTAGGTCTGTCTCTAACGTGTAAGTGAATGGGAGGGTTAGACATCAGCGTATTTTTCTTCCTGTGGACTTCTGCCCACTAATTGAAACTTCTTTCAAGCTCTCTCAGCAGGCCTTTGGGCTTCACATGGATCTACTGCAGCTCTTTCTACTGTAGCAGATGCAAAAAGATGACTGACATTTCCAGCACATTTTAAATTTAATAAAACACATGGTTATGAATAATGTTTAATTGTAGAGGATATAATTGAAAATACATTAGCTCTAGAAAAAAGCAAACATATAAAACCAGGGCAACATTTTAGCACTGACACACTACTACTCCACTTCTGTTAGTATGATCAATAGGACACTGACTGATGGGCCTCCACTGGGCTGTTCTCTAGGTACTGGCATATTTGTGCTGTGGCCACTGCTGTAATTTTGATCTATACGCCAGGGAGGGACCCAAATGATTTTAAAGGGTGCAAGAGGGGCTCATTGATTAGTCTGGCCTCATAAAAGCTTACTCTACTGCAAACATCTAATTCACTACACCTATTTTAATGCAATTAAAACACTGCATAAATCAATGTTTCAACAAGTATTCCCTTTTAGATACCCACTAATGATCTTAGCTCTTAGGAGAGAGCTTTGCTTTCCTTTCCTTACTGTCAGGTCACTACATCTGGTTGGCCTTGGCGAGGCAGCAGAAGTCCAGTATCCTGGACAACCCCATGGCTACAGGTACTTTGTGGCATCACCAGGCTTTTGTAGCCTTGGCCGCTGCTCAATGGACTTGCTTGTCTCCATGCTCCTGGCAGAGCAGGTGTGCTGGACGTGGTCTGGGTGGACTTAATTTTTTCCATAGTTAGCTGATATGTGTCTATGTTTTGGATTTGTGCTGGAAACACAAATTGGTAACACAGAGCTGTTTTCATTACTGCGGAGCAGGGCTTGCAGAGTCAGGGCTTCTCCCTCTCACTCCACCCCACCAGCAAGGAGGCTGAGGGGGCACAAGGAATTGGGAGGGGACACAGCCAGAACAACTGACCCTGGCTGACCCAAGGCATATCCCACACCCCATGGTGTCATGGTCAGCATATAAAGCAGGGGGAAGAAGGAAGGGAGGGATGTTTGGAGCGCTGGTGTTTGTCTTCCCAAGTCACTAATACACCCAATGGAGCCCTGCTTTCCTGGGGATGGCTGAACACCTGCCTGCCCTTGGGAAATGCTGAATGAATTCCTTGTTTTGCTTTGCTTGCACGTGGGGCTTTTGTTTTACCTATTAAAGTGTTTTTATCTCAACCCACACATTTTCTCACTGTTACCCTTCCAGTTCTCTCTCCCCTTCCACCAGGAGGGAGCAAGCGAGGGACTGTGTGGGGCTTAGTTGGTGGCAGGGGTTAAACCAGGACAGCAGACAATGCTGACACACCTGAACCTCTCTCACTGCTGTCCTGCCTCAAAGATCACTGCCATTGTTAGTGTAGCAAAGAGGCCCTGTTGCTGCCTCCAAACACTTTACAATGACAATATGTAAGTCCCATTTTGCACATTTTATAAAAGGGGAAGCTGAGTCACAAAATGTTTAGATGGCTTATCCAAGATTCAAAGCAGCATCAAAGTGGTAATTCTTATGTAACTCTGGGGGAAAGCAGCATATTTCACTGAATCATGCTGCCTCCCAACCATAAATAATGATACTTGGATTCAACACTTTCAGATCTATGTGCTGTTTTGTCCCTGACTGATGGCTAATGAAATCAATAGCTTTTATCCTCCAAAACGAGAAGTGAAATTAAGGTATATTTCAAGCTTATTTTATGACTGAGCTCATTGTGGAACAGATAGCAAGGTGGTGGTTCCCAGGAAACTTTTCATTATGATCTTAAACAGGTAATTTTCCGGAGACATGCATATAACATTTAAAAATAGAAACTCCAAGGGAACATAGGGTGACAGAACCACACCATGCAGAAAAGGACCAAGTCAAACTCATATATCCCCATTCACAACCAACAGCCCCCCCTAAAGTGCACTCTAGGTTTCATCTCTTGCCTCTTCACCAACAGCACTCCCTTCTGCAGTTCACAGAGGTGAACAAGGGGAAGGGAACAAAGCCCATTGTACACCTTCGTAAGGCTTCTATTTATCTGAACAAGGTTTTTGTTACTGTTTTATAGTATGGGGCATGTCAACAGGAGATAAAGAGGAAAGATGACTGAGGAATTAAATTATCTGCCGTGCTGAGCAAGCCTTTTTCAGCCCACTGTGGTCTGAATTTGCCACCTGACATGATAAGGTAAAAAGCTTATGTAACTCTTCAGCTCAAGATGCACCTGTCTGGGAAGCCCTAACATGCCTCATTAAAGGGGGTGGTGTGTGACCAGCCATGGAGGTTAATACTAATGTGTTCCTCTGGAGCCATGACTGTGTTCCCTCATTGCCATCATCCTCTGGATGTGGTTCTAAATGCTGACACCATAATTGATAAACAGAATCAGCCATTTCAGACCTCAGAAGCAGGTGGCTATATTTGAGATAGCTATCCTTTGAGGGCAAGGAGGGCAATTTTTATTTCTTTTATTTTGCATTAAGTGTCAGCAGAACTTTATTCAATCTTCATGTGATGCCTGTAGCTCACAGATAGAGCTACAGTGCTTGAAGGAAATAGGTTATTTTTTCCCATTGTGAGCTGCTATTTCTAAGGAGTGTTTGATGCTAGTATGAAGTACTCATGCAATCTGAATTTGAAAGGACCATTAACCAGGAAAAAATAACAAAATACTTAGAAATGACTGAGCTCGAATGGCCAGTTTTCCAGTTATATATAACCTTTAATTCTCCATAAAGAGAAGGTGCTTTAAAAAGTCAAACATTCTCACTAACTTGGTTAATTAAACAGAATGGCTAATGATGCTGCATGTAGGGGAAGGAATGCAAAAACAGCTTGGGTGAAAGAAAAAAAAAAAAGCAGTTATAACCCAATCCTATTTAAAAGAAAAAAACCTAAGTGTATGGTATATTATTTCATAAACCTTATACTGTGAGAGAAGTGTAAATATGTAATTGCACTGAAAATACATATAAATAAAAAGAAACTGTAACTTAATTTTTTTTTTCTAAAAAGTCTATCAGAATACTCAGCATATACCTATATATATTTAGGGAGAAAGTGTAAGCCAAGTCTTATAACTGGTAAGCCATATTAAGTTACTTACATAAGACTCAGACTGATTAGTGCAGGTTAGTTGGCCACATCTGACTGTCCTGGATCCAGCAAGGATGTTGTCTGACTGTGCAGCCCGAAACCAAATGAAACAATAGGCACTGCCAATTTAAGATGTCAGCATCCGATTCTCTTGGTAGCTTGCTGTCTCTAGAGGTGCAATTTGGGAATTAAATATTCAAAAAAAGAGAAACTTTTGTACAGGGAAACTATGTAGTTTATGTTGAAAATAAGTGGCTGCCATCCTATTGATCCTGCTAATTAATTATATGCTCCAGTATAAATTGAGTGCCCCTTTTCCTTAGTGCCTCAACAGCTGAGGATAACAGGAAAACAATATGAGAAGTGATTGAAATGGGCCTATTCCCAGTCATTGCCCTTACACCTGACAGCAATCTGGAGGTCCTGTGACAAATCAGAAGTCTGTAAGTTGTTACATCAGTCAGCTGTGTGCTGTAGTAGCCAAACATGGATAGTGTTATTACATTATCATGCATTTGTGGAATGTAATTTCTATTAAGATTATTTAAGGCATCTCACAGTAACTTTCATAATTCTACTGCTGCACTGTAAAAAGCAAGGCCTGCTTCTGCCTGTGCCCTCACATGTGTCACATGTGCCATGTGTCATGGCATCGTTCTGCTAAGATTTCCAGTGCAAAAGCCAAGTTTAGGCTTGAAGAATTTGATCATACTTTCTAAGTCTACTGTGTCTTGCTAACCACAGTCCTTGGTTAGATATCTCCTGGCTGTTCTGCAAAGGCAGTTGGCAAAGCAATCTAGCCCTTCTGTTTTCTTTCACCAGAAGGAAATTACAAGTTCCTGGTCCAATATACAATTACTTAAAAATTGTATTATCACAGCACTTAATGATCCCAGTCATGGATCATCACCCTCTTGCATGTGGTGCTGGATAAGCATGCACAGAGGCAAAGCACATTCCCCAGATAGTTTACAATCCAGTTATGAACAAAGATATAAGTGAGGGATACAGAATGGAAAGTACAAACAATGAGATTGGTTGATATAATGCAGTAGATAGAAAAATGTTGCTTTGATGTGGCTCTTTAACACATTTCTGCCTTCCTGGAGCTGTTAAAAATAGCTAAAATCCCTTAATTTCTTCCCTAATAATACTTTCCCAGGTGACCATATGGCACAGGGATGCTACACAATCACAAATGGGAAAAATACCAAAGATCGTAAGGGGAATGAGTCACGTTCTAAAAATATTTACAAATCCCTAGTTAGAAAGTAAAAAAATAAAAAGGCTGCTGCAAATAGCACTTCTTGGGCAATAGGATACTTTGTGTGGACAAACAGCACATGTAACAACAAATGGCAAGCTTTTCATGTGAGACCAATTTTCAAAAAGCATCTGAATGTCTCTCCCCTGAATTTCTTCTTCAATTTTTGCTTAAACTACCCTGAGTCTTACATATGGAGAAAGAACAAGCTTAATCGGGGCAGCTGTAAGCCTTTCATCAATTCAATTATCCATTAAAGGCTTCACTCGTTGAACTTAGCCATAAAATGTTAGAGTTGCAGTGCTGCTCCTGTCCAACAGCTTGTGTCCCTGTATTCTTTGTACCCTCAGGGATGTTTCATCTTTCGAGAAATGTGACAGTCTGCCTTTTGAGACTGGCCTTGGCACAGCTCCATAACCAATATATTGACAGATATAAGATAGCATGGAAAGTGAAGCAGTTCATGACTTGTGTCCGTCGAGCTTCTTTCCTCTCCAGACACAGGTTCCTTAAAAAATATTACAGGACCTTTCAAACCATTACATTAATGGCATCAGATTTTTATTTTTTTTTCAGGGATCTATGAATCTATAGCAGTATCACATTGTATCCCATTTCCAGGTATTTTTACTTTTTTGGAAATTATAATCAAAATATTGTCATGTCTCTAAGCATACACAGGGCTTATCTCTGAAGTGCTCCTTTGCTGTTGGAAGAACAGGCTTAAAATGGGAAAAATAATTCACTGATACTGCCAGTATTTTTCACATTTCTTACTGAAATGTGAGTTGATTATTTCCATATGTAAACTTGAACCTGCAATTTCTCTTCCCTTCATTTTGAAGAGGGATGAAGAGAGATACCTGTTTCCAAGTAAATTAAAAACAATCACACCATCTCTAAGAATACACTCATAAAAATTTAATTCAAAACAATACAGGACTAGCTATGGAATATTATACAGGCATCTTCAAGAAGCCAGCCACAATTTCTGATTTTGTAAGACACTCAGATATGCAGCTATATTGACATTGATGCTTCATTTTTGGGATAACACTATACAGATTGGCCAGCACCAAATTTCTCCTTGTTTTACCTTACCTGAATATCACTGTTCCTGTGCCCCAGCACCCCAGCTAGGAGAACATGATGGTTCAAGTCCTCCTGAAAGTAAATTTCATTGAAAATTCAGATTCCTGAAAAGATAATAGAAAACAACAGAATTACCTCTTCTGTTGCTCTTTTCCTCCTTATTACAATCTCTTCAAGTCAAACTGCCAAAATTCCGAAAGACATGATATCCAGAGTTGATTCGCTAAAATTTTAGTTTAGAGGAAACAGCTCCCTTCAGAAGATATCTATATATATGACCATGTATTTTAATTTCCTGTCTTTGACCAAAGTCATCAGCCTAACACTAACACAACATACTTGTCGGATTTTGAGATGTCTTGCTATTTTGTGGTCTTTTAATCTCATACACTTGTATATGATGTTTAAGAATGGTTCATCTTCAGAATGACATGATAAAATCCTTGAGTCAGGAGATGGAAGTGCATTTAAGAAAGGATTTAAGAAATGCACATTTTAAATCAGCCTTTAAAATCACTGGCAAATATTTACTAGACAAAGTAGTAAATTCACTGGTCTAACATAGGATGAAATACTTAGGTTTTGGTACTGGTTCCTGTCCTTTCTCTCAGTGAAATAATCATGTGTGCACTTAATGGTGGACTATATTGCTGTCAATATCACTTTCCAGTTATTAGGTTCAATCAATGCTGGATAAAAGGAAAAAAGGTGGTCAACAGGCAATCTAGCTTCCAGTTTAACACTCCCTTGAGGATTTTCATTATCCTTTCCTTTTCTGTTCTCAAGGTTAGCTCTAGCCAGACTATTTGTAGCTTCAACTTCCTGGAGATAATGCACATCCACAATAGCCTTGCTCCTCCAACATCAGTATGCCCTTCCACCTGAGTAAGCAGAGTCCTGTCTTTTTTCTATTATTTGTGACCTTTTCCTGGGTCAAAAGGTGACTCCTGAAGCAGACAGGTTTCACTTCTTATGGTGATTGCAGTGCAAAAAGCACGCTTCTACCTTGTTAGAAGTGACATCACTGTACATTAAAGACATCATATCTCCTTTCATATTAAAATGCCTGTCAGTTCTGCTGCTTGCAGGCTGTAAATCTGCCACAGTATCCTGTGCTTGGGAGATTTCATTATGAAAATATGGAAGATAAGCACTCTGCTTTACTGTCAAAAGGAAAAGGTAGTCTGGTAGTAATGAGGTTACTTTAAAAATAAATACATGATTCCTTAAACATGGCTACTTATGTAGGGCAATTTCTGAAAGCAATCTTTTTTTATTTTAATTCCTAAAAAATTTCAAGCTTGAAAAGTAATATGCGAAAAACATGAATATACAGTCCTGTAGAATTTATTATTGCATAGATTTTGCACTTGCTTGTGCAGTAAATCATTAGATTTTCCCTTTGACTTTAGCCCTCTAGCCTTGAGAGAAATGACATACTAGAATTTAACCTGCTTTTCATCTTTATATCATATAGATACAAAAAGACTTGTATGTTCTGCAAGAAAGTGACAACTTCTGCTGTTGTGCATATGACTTTAGAAAATAGACAGTAGAATAATACCTCCTAAACAGGGAAGAAAAATACAAATATTTATTGATCATTTTCTCTCATGGCATCATTAGGATATTAATAATATCTTGCTATTGCATCAAGTTTTCATCCACTGATCTGAGAGCACTTTAGAGATTCATTCTTCTTGTTTTACAGAGGGGGAAGTGAGACACAGAGGCGAGGTGACCTGTCTTAACATTTGAGAGCAGCTCAGCAAGAAAAGTGAGAACAGATCCTTCATCTCTGTACTAGGCTGTCCGGCACTTGACTTGCTCATTTAAAACTGGAAATTTGCATTGTTTGCTGGTGTAACCCTGAGTTGTTTACACAGCACTTGATAATTCATTTATCATTCATTATTAAATAATGGGCTAAAATTATCACAGATATTTCTTAATTATAAAAAACAAATTAAAAATATCTTTATCCATTTTGTGCAAAAATCCTAACCCACTGCTATTCCCCATTTCACTCAGAATTTCCTCCAATTGAGGAAACTTCAGCATATGGGCTGAAGTGTATTTTCCAATTTCATCTTCCAAATGACATACTCCATTGTTGATACTCTGATTCAGCTGAAATGAGTAGCTCAGGAGTTATTTATGGATGATGAAGCCTTTCATCTCCAAGACATTGATTTTAATGACTGAACCCTATATCCAGAGACAGAATTATATATTTAGGCTGTCCTGTGTGCATTATGTGAAATCAATTGCTAATGTCACATCCAAGTAGACTTACACCCAAGTGAAAGCCATGAGAACAAAAGCAAACCAAACCAAAAGCTCCCCAAGAAAACAGAAAAAAAAACCAAAGAAAATTATTCAGATGAGGAAGGTGAATGCATAGGAAAATTATAGTAGCTGAAAAGATGATTTGGTTGGGATATGGTCTGATTAGGCAAGACCAGAGGATTGCACATATGTCAAGGAAAAAACCAAGGACACGTGTCACTCAGTGGAGCTGGAAGTGAAATGAAACAAGAAACTGAAGAAAAGCAATGCATAGTATGAACACAGCTTGCTTCTTCACCTTCCAGTTTCTCCTGAATGCAGAAGGGATTTTCTTCCTCTGCTTTGTAGGGTGAAGTCCTCTGTTGACGTAGAGCAGAGGGAAGTAATGAGAGCTGTAGTACTTCAATAATCTAAGTCATAAGGATTTATAACCCACTTCACAGCAATGTTGCCTACACCTTCCTAGTCACAAAAGCCTTCAAGGACCAATCAGTCTTCTGTATCATCTGTCTTCTGCTCAGTACAGGCTTTTGAACCTTTGCAATTCCACAGTCACAAACTTTGTCTATTCTGAGTGCTTTCTTAGCATTCTTGCTGTTTTCAACATCCATGCAGGTCCAGCAGCAGCGGCTGCAAGGCTGCAGTTTTAATGACAGGTAGTCTGCATTGCTACAGGCACTTTACTGGCCTTGAAAGTTTCTAAGCAGGAACAGGTGAGTGAGAAAAGGTGGGTGTTGGTTTTGCCCAAAAGCTCCTACAGTTCCTAAGCCTGGTGGAGCTGCACTGATGGCAGTTTTGCCTGAAAGGCATAAACCAGACTGTGGAACTGTGACGCAGTTGTCCTGCATCATTCCCTCGCCTAGAAGATAACATTTCTTCATACCTGTTATTGCAGATCTGGAAGAGTTAGTACCTAACCTTCAGGATTGGTTTACATAATTTTTCCAGTAATCTATTTTTTCTTATAAAAGCAGACAAAACTAAAGTATATAAGAATATTTTCTTGCATGTGTGAGCACCAGGGAATCAGATCTGAACACTGTGTTTGAGGTTATGCTACCTCTGAAACTACAGGCCCTGGGGAGTGGGTCACAGGCAGTCACACCAGATTGACAGATCTATACTTATAGATAGCATCTTTATTTTCACTAGTGTATCCACTGATTTTATAAAAAAAGGTAAAAAGATAAGAGAGCTGTATAATGTATTCTGTAAAAAATTAACTTTTGACTTACTATGAAACTTTATGCTTTTGTTCTATTCCTAGCAAAAATGATTATTTCATATACATACAGTTTCTAGTCCTCTCTTTTGACTTTACCTATTTTTGTCTTTATGTTACAAAAGAATCACATTCCGTTTCATTCCCTCAACCTCAGAAATAATGATTTTTTTAGTCAATGGCCAAAAATGGGGGCCCACTGGAAAATACCAGCTCACAAAAGCTCTAGGAGTGACTTAACACTGACATCAAATTGCATTTTATTTCTAAAGCAATTGAGCTTTCCTGTTAGTAAAAGGCACAGAGAAAACACAGTGATTATACCATAATCTCCATGATTTTAAATACTGAATTTATTCACATTGTGGATTAACAGCTTAAATATTTAATATCACTGAAACTAGGAATATTTGAGATTTTTCTGCATATATCTTTCCTATTTTCACTCCACTTCAAAAACAATTTATACTAATAAAAATAGCTGCTTCCATCTAATCAAATTTCTGTGGGAACTGAGCCACTGAGGATGTGATTCATGCAAGGTCACCCTGGAAGCCTCTGGCAGAGGCATATGAGAACCCAGGTATTTTGAATTACAAGAAACACTATTTTTGTCTGTTTCCAGTATTCACACAACAGTAATGTGCATCTCAGCAGAGTAAGGATGGACTTGGTAGCCTCCACACGTGCCTTCCAGTCTGGCTAATACTCAGGGAGGTACTCCTCACACAGATAAAATGCATTATCTTTGTATACTTGTTTTCTTTCTAACATTTGATTCTTATTTTTTTAATTGCATTTTAGTAATGTCTAAGTGGGTTCTACATACTGGACAAATGAAACATAGCAACAAACCCAAAGGCTTGCAAGTCCAGAGCTCAAGACTTTGATCTCTTTTATCATGTCTTCATTTTCTAGCATTTTTTCTTGGTATGTGTCAGCAAAGTGCTTTGGATTTCCCAGTTATCTACACTTCTTTTTCTATAGATGCTGTGGTCTGTGTCAATAACACTCAGTTTGCTCCTATTACAACTATGACTTAAACTGTGCTGGCTGCTCTGTACAGGGAAGTGGCACTGCTGAGTTTAGGCTTAAATCTTAACATTTCTGGAAGACTGAAATGTGTGGATGGAAAAAAAACCCACTCAATTTATTTTAGGCTTGATTCTTAATCCACTACTTGCAGAAATCCATGGAAAGGCTCTTGGGATCTTCCTGACGAGAGGCAAACAAATTTCCCCATATATGAAATACTTGTGGAGGGTCAGATAAATGGAAAAATTGAGAGGCTGGAAGAAACTGGGTAATGACAGATCCAGTCACTTCCTAAGAAGAGACCTAATTATCCTAGGAGTCAGATGACACTTCTTCCCTAGAGTATTAGCTGGGTCCTTAAGTGGAAGGAGTCAGAGAAAGGGTCAGAAACACTTTTTAATCTTCCTTCTTCACTAAATTTCAGGACATGGTATAGATTGTTTTTACCACACTACAAACTAGAGGCGCCTCATGTTTCCTTCATAGCCCCAGGTCTGCATCAGTAGCGTTTCTGGGGAGCTGGGAACTAACCTTGCAGATGGCTTTACACCAGCAGGTCAGTTTAAAGTAACCATTTCAGTTCATGTCTCTGCTTAAACTTGACACCAGAGTTTTCTACTTGAAGTACTGAATTAGCATAGTTGAACTGGCTATGGAAAAGTTTACATTGAAATGTCTTCTGGAATTGACATGCCACACTGGAAAAAATAGAGAATATATATTTACTTTGATGCAAATATTTTAGAAAATCTAAGCACAAAAGGCTTTGTTACAATTCCATTATATTTTAGGAAAAAAAATCTAGCTGGGGGGGGGGAACCCCAAAAACAAACAATTGGAGCTTTCCGCCTTTACTTAATAGAAAGCACAATTTTGACAGGATTTGTCAAACTATATTTTAACTGGACAGAAGTAGGAGAGACAAACGTGACAAAAGGTCATCATGTCACTCAATCCATATAGGACAAGATGAACATCCCAAGGTGGTGAGCATAGTGCAAAAACTTGAAGAGAATTTTGTTAGGTTCTTCTATCTAAAATCTGCAGCACAAACCCAGTACTTTTTGACTAAGATTCAATTTAAAAAAGCATTAACTTTTTAATTGAGAACATGGCAGGAAATCATGGTTCTGATAATTTTAGTATGGCATGGAAAATAATGGTGGATAACTAAGCCTTCATTTACAGGGAAAAACATCTTTGGCCTTTTACTGTACAGGCAGAGATAGACTATCATTCAAATGCTGAAAGGCTTGAACTCTCCCATTCAAATGCATGCAAAGGGGAATATCAAACCTCTTAAGGCTCATGAAAAAGCTGATCCCTCAGGGAAGTTAAGGAGTGCACTCCCAGGAACTTGGAGAGAGTTAAGTGAACTCTGAAAGCTTCTAAGGATCTTCCCTTTCGTAAAGAACTAAAGAACTGAAAGTCGAGGAGATGGAGAGAAAGCCTCAGAGTGAGTTCTCACATTACTCAGCTCCCTGAAGACCTTCTGACAGTTCCTTATTCACCAGGAAGTTTGCAAAGGAGGAAAAAGGGAGAGGTCCCAATACTTCCTTTCTGTTGCTTCTTCCTGCACCCTTCAATTCCTTAATGTCCTATTCCTCACCCCCAGAGCATCAGAAGAAGACTTCTAAGAAGCACAAATCATAGCAAAAGAACACAGCTCCAGAAGGAAAAAGGAAGGGACAGAGGGCATGGAGGCTGTGACAACTCTTGGGGTCAGATCCAGCAGTGCTGTGCCCAAGTGCCAATCTGGCAGGGATCTATTACCTGCACACAGCACAGCCTCTGGAAGTGACAAGGCACAGCCCTCAGCGAGCCGTGCCAAACAGCCTGCTACCAGACAACAGCCTGGAGGAGAACAGCAATGAGAGGGAAGCTAATCCCTGTTTGTCCAGAACAGGAGTTGTTTCAGGACTGAAAAGCAAAAGCTTTCTTTTCACAAGATTCCGCCTCCCCGAAATCCCATAGGATAGCTGTGGAGAAAGACTGTACAGTGCTTTCTTGTTCCAAAGTGGACAGAAAGGATCAGCAGCCTGAGTGTCTTTTCCTGAATCCACTGGAGGAGTTTTAAATCAGGCCAGTGGGCTGGTTGATTGTCCAGCCACCAGAATCAATCAGTGAGAAATCCCTAAAGCCAAGCAGTGACAACTGTCAGTCTAAAAGTTGTATTTTTGGGGCCAGCTGATTGACATAAATTAGTTTGGAGACCTCAGGCGTATTTTCAGTAACTTTGAGAGGCATTCTTAGTGCAGAAAAGTAATTAGTAAAACTTCTACTGGCTTCAGTGGGAGCACAGTTTCTCCTTCCACCTTTCAAAACCCAGAAATGTACTATTGTGATTGCTTCAGGACCCTCAGGAAGCCCTGCAATAGCAGTGCTAATCTTGACTTGTAGAGCTTCTCCATCCCAACAGTATTTCACGGAGCCTGGTATCCCCTTTTGTTCCCTCAGTGTCAGAGGCTCTGAACAAGAAAAGTTTCCCTGGATTTGAAACTCGATCTTGACCTCTTATTTTATTGCATAATTTTGAATAATTTTTTACCCTTTTTTTCCCAGTAAAAACAGGCACTGAAGTTGATTGTTAAATTCCTAGGGTATGCTGTGATTGTGTCCAGAATGGGTTTGTCCCCTCTGACACAAGATTCAGGTGAGGACTGTTTAAAGACTGTGGATTTTTTATTTTTTTATTTTTTTTCATCTATTGGTTGTAGCTGGGGATTGTTTAGGCTGAATCTGCCACAGCCATTCTTTTGTCATCTGGATAGTTTTTCATCTGCATTTAACTTACATAAACAATGTGCAATTCACAAGAAGAAGAAAAATTGGACACTCCTGACACACTGTTTTGTAGCCACCTCACTCTACGGAAATGCTTTTTCAAGTAGCTGGCAGAGAAAAACCTTCCTAACTTTGAAGTGGGTTTTATTGCACTGATGAGAGAGAGAGAGAGAGAGAGAATGTCAAATCCCATTTAGTTTTTAAAGTTAACTGTAAAGTTTTAATTAGGTTCTCTGAACAAGGATTCCACAACGCTTTATGTTTAAGAGTTAGCAATAGTACACGATCCACTGACTTCCATCATTGAGTTCAGTTGACAAAGGCCAACACAACTCTTTTCTTTGTAACTTTGTAACCATTTATGTTTGAGGTGAAGATGTTAATATGGAAATTTTGTGAGCTGGGAACAGCTACGAACTCTATCATTGTAATTTATGACCTTTCATCTGAGGCCAAATGTAAAGGCAATTGGAATTGTTCTATATCTCAAGGCCAGCACATAGCAGATGTGTGAAATTTGGAGTGCTAGACATAAACTTTTATTACCAAATTATAAATAATTTCTACCACTTACAACATTCACCTTTCAAGTTCATCTTGATTAAAATGCAAGGGCAGTATCTCACTGATTTCCATGAGTTACACAGCTGAAAAAGTTGTCATAGTACACTAGGAAAGGATAAAGCAATGCAATATTTAAAAGAATCTACTGATAGCCAGGTATGCAACATTTTAGATCAAAATCCTTTTTCATCTGCATGACAGACAAACAAAAGATAATAATTAGCCAATGACATCTGAATTCTGTTTTCACCCTTGAAGCTTTGGAATCCTTAAGGAGCCCACTGAATGCAGATTACCTAAATCCTTCGAAGACCACCTTAGTGAGGTCACTAAGGTTTTGTGACACATTCTTCAGGTTGCCTAAGAACTATGGGGATGACATAATCTGCCTGAATGTACAAGGTGGGAATTGTCTTCCCGGGTGCAAACCACACCCCCAGAGCTCAGCAACATATGCCTTACTGCAGGAAGGTTAATTTACCTCTAGGAACAGCACAAGAAAACAGCTTCAAGACCTACGGCAAAACAAGGAAAATTACCTAAGATTTGGCTTCATGACTTGGTCTCAAACTATGAAAAAGGGGAACTAAGGATACAGAATTTGCCAGTCCCAATGTCCGTGATTCAAATTAGCTGTGTTTGTGAGGTTAATAGGGCATGAAGCAGGATTTTGTTGACAGACAGCAGACAGCCAAAGTATCTGCACACTCAGACACCGTAATTAAGGATATGCTTCAGCTAGCTACAACGAGGACTACTGAACAGAAGGCAAAACAACTCATCAGGTTCTAATGGCTAAAAAAAAAAATAAAATAGCAAGCTCTGAAGACAAACTCATAGGAAATAAAACAAAGAGAAAAGCTTGCAAAACATAAAACATCCCTGTTTGGATTTGGAAAATTGCCATGAAAATTAACCAGCCCAGGCACGAAAATACTGTTTGCCCAATCTTTATACTGGAGTTCAATAACGATGAAAACCAAAATATTTCCTTATCAAAACATTACGCATCAAAGCCAGGCAGCCAAATAAAACTTTGCAAGCCTGCTCCCTGAAGTAACTATTTTATGTTCCTTTTCTGCTTCAAGTCCTAGATATAATCAAGCACAGTTGGATGCTCCTGATTAACATGATGGTTGCCTGGAAACACAGGCACAGTGTGGCCCAACTTTCCTGTCCGTGCCTGTGCTTGAACTCTGGGACAGGCAGGTGAACGAGGTTGGGCGTAGAGCCCTCGCCTCTTAAAGCCTTTCAAAGCTTTGGGGAAAAATTGTTACAAGACACATGTTCAAAGAGAGAAGATGAACAACTTTGGAAGGAAGTGAGAATACAAATCCATATTCTGAAAAGCCATGGTACGTTTTTCCTCGTAGCACGAGAATTGAGAGTTTTGGCAAGATACTAAATCAGTAATGGAAGAATGAAAAAAACATCTGGTCCAGAAGATTTCACAGAGAATTAACTCCCGTCACAGCACCACATCCCTTAAAACAATAAAAAATAAATAGCAGGGGGAAAGGATTAAAAAAATCAAGTGAGAAGATGTAGAGAAATGGAAGATGAGTTCTGCTGCTTCCTGTGACACATTCTTCCCAGGCGACATTTGAAAAAAAACCCCAATCAATCTTTAATTTGTAAGTTCACTAATTCCTGTGTGGAATGAACGGAGCAGCACCTTCTTGCCTGGTCCAGGATCTGCCAAGTGCTCACCCACAAAGCTCATGGGGGACAGGGATATTTGGGAAATAACAGGATTAGAGTAGAATACCATTATATACTGGGTTATAT
>VWZG01000016.1:0-29339 GCA_013396735.1 Grallaria varia | reverse complement strand
CCCCCCCCCCCCCGCCGCACTTCCCATCCTTGTTTCCCTGTACTCTGGCCTTCTCACTTGATGTGATTTTGAGGTTGAAAATCTGTATACTGTTTTCCTTTGAAAAAAATACACAGTTTTGTTTTCTGCAGAAATGGGACTAACACTTGGAAAAGCCAAACATTTAAGAAACAGCATCTCAGGCTTTTGTTGCAGATCTGTTTAGATTCTTTCCCAGGCTGTGTTGTTAATTCCATGTCTATACCTCCACCCTCCGAGCCGTCACACACAAACGTGTTGATCTGTAACTGAAATGTCTTGATTCATTGCTAAGGGAATCTGCAAATGCCCTGGGAAAGTAATCAGTGCTGCACATGCCTTGGGAAAGTAATCAGTGGTATATTAATGTACAATTTCTGTGTGTAGATATGGATTTGTGCATTACAACATCTCTACATGCAGATGAAACGCTGGCTCAGATGGGCAGTCATATTTGATGTCATTACTGGCCTAAGAGTAAGCACAAAGAAAAGGGGGAAGAGAAATGAAACAACCATGAACTAGGAACCAAACAGTTTAAAAATACTGCTTTTGTGACCTACTGAATGGTGGTTTGGGTAAATCCACATGGTCCAGTTTTAATTTTGGACAAACATTTTTGTTTTCTGTTGTTGTGTGGAACACTCAGGATTACTGGAATGGAAGAGAGTTTTGTCCCCTGTTTGGCGTGGGGTTTTTGATGCATTTAGTGATACTTTGTGAGCAGTCAGTTTTCCTATGTCTATGGAAACAGAGGAGAGAAAAACAGAGGAAAATAATAATCTTTAATCCATGAGAAAGAAGTTGGCAAAAACTTGAATTCCTATTGTATGGAAGCTACTACAGTAACACTTCTGAAAAATGAGAATGTGCCCTAGAGGAGGATGCTCAGACTGGAGTTTTCTCTCTCTCCTCACATACAGCCAATATACTATATTTTGAGTTTTATTGCCAGGTAAATAACTATGTTTTTCAAACAGAGGAAAGAATAATTTTAGTGGTATTGTCTGTGCTGCAAGGATGAAGTCAGGAAAACACATATGCAAGAGGGACATAAAACAACTTGTAAAAAGCTGGATTAAGTATGTGCATGATTAACAAATCAGATTGCATTTTCTGAGCAATTCTTTACATCTGTTAATACTCGTATTCAGCTCCTTACATGAGTAATCTGTTGGTCAGATGAGTTAAATTTGTAGATGGCCCTGGTCCTGGGTGTAGACATAAAAGAGGGTTTCAAATGAAAAAATGCCACCATGCTGCCAGCACTTAGGAAGTACTGTGTGAACAGGGTACAGCCTTCAACAGGAGCTATGAGAAGTGAGAACAAATACTTGTGTAAAATAACTGTTAATAAAATGCATATTTTCCTGATCAAAAGAACATCTAACATTACAGAGATTTTTTTTTTTCTTTAGTTGCACTACCTAAATCATGTAATTTTATTTTTGTGGGAAGATTTCAGTGACCTTAGAAAGCCCTTTGTCAAAAGATACATAGAATTTTGTTTACATCAAAAGAGACTTGCTGTCAGTGTTTTTCTAGGTCTGTAAGCATGAAGAGAAATATGAAAAAGTGTCTATGGTGTCCTGTATTAAAAGGGTTATTTTCCAGCTATATCCTTCACAAGGTTTAGTGATAACTCAATTTACCAAGTCTTGTCCTTAACATTAAGAATAAATGGATAAGCTAACTGTGTGGCTTAAAACACAAGTGAGAAAGGGACAGCTTAAACTTCTAAAGTGGAAATTGGACATCTTTTGAAAGTCAGGCCTTAACAACTTCTTTTTTTACGCCCACAACTCTTACTTCAATTGATAACATTGCTACCAGAGTGTCTGGGATTCTTCTCTCCCACCTGAATCATTTGAAGAATACATCTGGCCAAGCATGGGCTTTTGGTTTGTTATAAAGATACAGATTTGGGTTTTTCTCCTGTACTATTCAAACACAATGCATTTTTGTTTATTTTAAAATAAGTTTAAATCTGAGTCTCTCAAACTGTTACTTTTCAGGTGTCCTGGCTTGTCTGGATGGATATATGAATATAGCTCTGGAACAGACTGAAGAGTATGTAAATGGACAATTAAAGAACAAGTACGGGGATGCATTTATCCGAGGAAATAATGGTAATTCCTGCTCCTTCTCTCATTGCTCATTAGAACATTGTGGTTTGAGACTTACTTCTGAATTTGAGGGGTGGCTGAGGTATAAGCAAGTTGCCTGTAAGAAGATTAGTTTTTGGCCCTCTTGGAAACCTTAAATACAATTTCACTTTCCAGGGTCTGTGCTTTTCTGCATTGTTGTGGCCCTTTTTGCCTCTGAACTTGGGGTTCATTTAGAGAAGCACATTCTTTTCTAGCCTTCCTCAGAGCTTATTTTCTGTCATTTGTGACAGGCTTACTCTTTGTACTTACTGCTTGCTTAGATGGCCTCTGCACCACAGAAATTCGTGTTTTGCTAGGCAAGCTACTGCATAAATTTATGCTACAGCGCAGACATTACAGTGACACTTTAATGTTTCCTGGTGAGGCAGTTGTCCAGAACTGAATGAATGCTGCTCGTTAGTACTGGAGTCTTTGAGTAAAGATTTTACCACCAGTCAAGAAAATCCCTCATGCTTTACTGTTGAGCCTTTGAATATCCCAGTGCAGTAGGTGGATTTTAATGCACTCCAAGGACAATCCCAGGCTCCTGGAATGACTCTCTGGTATCAGTTAGGCTGTAATAACAGGACATGCCAGGGAGGAGAGTATCTAAAAATAGAAAAGGTTCAGAAGTCAGATGTGAAGAGACTTGTAGAGAAGGTAAATGAAGCAGAGTTTGACCACATTACTTGGGAAGTAAATGGAGGTCAGCAAGGAGGGAGGGGGAAAAAAGGAAATAAGCACTGAATTCCATGTTACAAAAAGGGTCAAAGAGAATATGGCACCAGCGTAAGAGAGTATTTTGGTTGGAGAAATAATCCTTGAAATGACACCAAGTGCTCTTTGCAAGGTATTTGGACTGTTACGCTAAGGAGCAAAGTGAAATTATAGCTGGAGAATCAATTAAAGAAATAATCTATTGTGAAAGTTAAAACAAATAGATGAGAGGCAGAAGGCTGAAGAACATGCTGAAGAGGGAACTGAAGACATCCCAGGTTTATAAGCACAATATCATTTCATGTGGTGAATGGATCTGTTGTGGGGAATATCCTCAGCTACACAGGTGGAAGATATCTGCTGCTTCAGAGCTTATCATTAGCTTTGCCTTAAGTGCTTGGGATTTACAGCTTTTGTGGAAAGATCACAGCATTAGTGTCTGACACCTGTAAGTCTGCTTCTTAGGAACTCCCTCATGCTCCCCTTAGTAATAGTGCAGGTACTGGCTGTGTACACTGGAGTGTATTTTGGCTGTGAATATAATAAATACTGAACCAAAGTAATACATAATGTTTAAGTTTGGTAGCATTTTTTGAAACCTGGACCTCACTGACTTCGTTCATGCTGAATGGGATTCATTAGTGTCTATTTGCAAGCCATGAAAATAAGATGTTATAAATAAACAGGCTTCCGCACATTATTTACAAGGGCCCTCTTATGTGTGCTACTTTCTCTTTTTCAGTGTTGTACATAAGCACACAGAAGAGGAGGATGTGAAGATGCCAGAAGGCAGCTGTTTTGTACTTGTGAACCTCTTTGAAGTGATGAGCCCTATTTGATTTGTAGTTTGTAATCCACAGGTGTAATACAGAAGTGTTTAAATATTTTTTTTAAATAAATGTAAACTACTGTAAGCTTCCTGATTTTTTTTTTCAAAGATTTGCTTTGTTCCACTGTACAGAAAAAATAAAAGAAGGATGTAATAGTGCCACAAGACAAATTTGAAGCAACAGCTCATTTAATAATTATGCTAACAGTTACAAAAATACTGATTGGAAGGTAAGCAGGCATGGAGTAATTGCAAATCACAGCCTTGCATTGACAGCAAAACAATAGTTTGACTGATGTTGGGAAGGGAAATGCTAATGTTTTGGTGACAATGACCTGTCCCTTTTGGAAAACACAGGGTCAGCTTTAAATGCCAGTCTAGTAAGAGTCATCGGGTAAAAAGTTCAGCTGTCCAAAAAATCTTGAATTGTGGATTGAATCAAGGGACGTAACAGTGACACTTCAACAGTTAGGGGTGGGGAAAGAACTGAATCACATGGAAGAAAAGCCTTTAGGGTGAAAAGAAAGCTCTGTGCCAGCTGGGGAAGTCAGTCAGAGGTGAAGAGCTCTCAGTTGGTGTGTCAGTGCAGCTAGTAGCTGCTTCACCACCTGCCTGTACCCCCCACCCTACCTCTGCTTGTGGTGACCTTTTTTCATGCTCCTCTACCAAACACAATGGGCTTCTTCAGTAAAAAGCAATTTTAACTAATATCTAAAGCTACTCTGAAAACAGACTAAGACTCTAAAAGCTTTTGTCAACATGCCATATGCCTCTTCAGACAGTTCAGTCTTTCTCCCATCCACTCCCCTCCAAGCCTAGTACCATCTATATATTGTCTTTTTTTTATGTGCTAGCCAGAAATGAGAACAAATGCATTATAGTACCAGGTATGCATTAGGGAGGGGAAACCTTTGAGCAGACAGCGGAGTCAGAACATGTTTGTGTATATTTTTCAGCAATGTTCCCAGATAATCAAAGCACAGTGAGTAAATCTAGCTCAGTTTTACATGGATACTTATTCCAATTTATAAAATATATTTTCTCCTTTCACATGCAGTCAGCCAAGGAAAAATAACCTCTGGAGATTCAGATATTTCTTTACCAGAGTGTTCCTGCACTGAACATGCATATACTCAGAATTTCCTGTTCTTCATGACAAAGTTGTAAGTTAGGGTAATGTACCTCATGGTGAGGTTATTGAGCCAGTTTTTTAAACTGAGTTTTCTGAAGTCCTGCTCTAATCTTTAGACAGTTAATAGTGCCTCCAGGAACGAAACTACTTTTAGTTGTGGATGGATGAACCCAAGAGAATTGTGTGAAGGTAACACTTGCCCATTCTTTCCAGGTACCAGTAGCTCTAACGCAAGCAAGGAATAACAATATCTCAGTTATCAAAGGGCAAGAATTTAGGTTACAAATTTTTAATTTTACTGATTTTTAAGATCAAGAAACAATTCTAAATTATTTTGCAGCCAGTAGTTAACCTTTCCACATGAAGCACTTCAGAAGCCATGACAGAACACACAAATAGAGTTGCTACTGTACAATATGCTTCAACAATTTATCATTTTCTGACAAGGGTTGAAAAAGGTCCAGGATGTAAGACAAATCACCAACCTGCTCTGTAAGTGACTTCTTTTTCCAAAATGAAGGTGTACCTCCAAGTGGGGCATGCAATTTCCCATTTGCTTTGTCATTTATATGTAGCTGGCAGGTTACTGTCTGCTTTCAGTCCTGGGGACTGTCTGGGTTTTATTGTCTTGGGTTTTTTTAATTTTATTTTAATACAGGGTTAATTTCCTCCCCCTTCTTCCTCCCCCTTTCTCTCCCCGCCCCAGGTGTAGCAACACAGCAACACATTTTGCAGATTTTGATTTACTCATGTTTGCATTGCTAACTTTTTAACTGCAGTTCAGTTTCTACAAGCCTAGCTGTAGAACATGATTCAGTGTAATCTCTGCTTCTGATGGTCCAATCACATACTAAACTCAACACAGAAAATACTATATAGCTTACATGCTGAGGGTTTTTTTAATGTATTCTAGATCATGAAGTCACTATTTACTATGTGAGGCAGCAGGAAAATTTGCATTGGAGATCAGTTATGTAATTAACACTTACATTTCAAAAGTAGAAAAAGAAATTAAGCATTTAATTCCCACTATCTCTGCCCTTTATGCATTTTATGCAGTTTTAGCCCATTTAATTCAATTTTTAACCCATGTTTAAATCAAGTGGACATTTAAGATTGACTGTAATTAGACAGTCCAGTTTTTGGATATAGTCTGGTCTTGCTTGGATAAAGCATTCACACTGGATTTATTCTATTTATCTTTTAAATTTATTTTGACTTCCATATTCTGTAGGACAACACTCCATTTGCAAGTAAATCAACAACTTTTCAAATAAGACATGCTATCCAGAGTTTCATGTACTTAATACAGATACATGTACATAAACATCAAAGTAGAATGGTATATTTCACAAACTCCTGATAAACTAATTTGTAAGATTTTTATCCCATTGAAAGATACACTCTTACAAAAGCAATGTATCTTCATATATAACAGACAGTATGAGAAACTAATGCTCATATTGTTCATGTTACCTCATTTACCACATCCTGATGCTCTTGCCCTGGTACCTGTGTATAAAATGGCTTTGCTTGGAAATCAAGCTCAACTAGATCAGAGCTGCCAACAAAACATTCTTTGAACAACTTGCAAGCATTTATCCATCACAGTTCTTGGAAGAACATGCCCCAAATCAAGTAATCCAAAACAAACAAAGAAAAATGACTGAATTTCCAAGACTAAAGCTGCATCATCACACAGTCAGTACTTTTATGCAATGATGGCACATCATGAAGCAAAGGCCCTTCAACTACTACCCCACTCTCAAATGCATGTTCAGTTCACAGACAGACCCTAGGAAGAGCAGTAACTTTGAATTTGCTATATCCCCCCACATCCAGCAGAAGTTTCTTACACTTGAAAAGACAAACCGAGCCACATTTCCTTAAACAAAAGCCTGGCTGGGACCAGCAGCACATACCCCACAAAAACTAAAGAATGCAAGTCTGGAAAAAGGAGGTAAGTACTTACCATGTGGTGAGACAGCCAGAAGTCAGGTCCCTCCTAAAGCCTACAGTGCCCTCAAGTGCCCCTATATAAAGGGAGCAGAGCATGCTAGGAAGGTTTTGCCTTGAAGGCATACACTGATGACCAATTTGTGGCCACTGGGTTAAAATTTGTTGCCACCTGGTTCCTTGTTCAAAGAGAATCTAATGCAACCCACTCTGAACATCATTTATTTGAGTTCTTTCTGTCTCTTTCATGATGCTACAATGACAAGACAGCTACTCAGAGCCCTTCTGGGTATGACTTGCCTATTAAGTCCTGAGGCTCTTTCCCAGCTCTGAAAGCCACAGCTGCAGGTTTCAGCTGCATTGTACATGGTAGGCAAGAAAGCATGAAAGTGTTTGCAAAGTGACAGCCTTCCTACGTTTGACTGATGGTACCAAAGCAATGCCTGATCTTTAATATGCCAACTCACACCTGTGGCCAGCTCTTGCTGAAAACAAGCAGGCTGTGGAGTCAGCAGTTTCAAAGACTCAGATTCCCATGCCAAACTGTTCTCCAAGGCCTGAAATCAGATTGGGAGGAGGCGTTTCCTGAGCTGCTGTACTGCTCCTGACCGAGGGACCCTTGTATGTTTGGGAGTCAGCGATCCACACGGCAGCTGCGGGCTGGGCTGGGCTGCATGTCCAGAATGGTTTCCAGGTCTGCACGGACCCCTTGGCCACAGGACACCTCAGCTCACCTAAACAGTGGATCTCACAGGCAGCTCTCACCTGCCTGGCCTTGCCTGGATCTAACAGAGCAGCAACAAGTTCTCATGAGAGCATCCTTCAGAACAGAGGGTTGTTCTGGTGCACAGAAATTATAAAATAGCTCAAGTGATGGAAAGGGAGAGCAGCTCTCCACGGACGGGTGTGCACTTGCTCTGCGCAGCACATTGTTGGAAAATCCATCTGGGTTCTGACAGATGCTACATATGAATGTGGGGTGCCCAGCCTCTGAAGGGTTGTTCATTTCACTTGCTGTCTGTATTTATCATCTTACTCGGTCTTATTAAAGAAATCATTAAGCTATTTGTTGCTAGGCCTTTCTTACTGAGATCCAGAAGGAGCCCTACACTCTCATTCTCTCTCCTCAATCCCCTTCTCTAGTGCAGAACAGCTGCCCAGGTTGCAGTAGTTTCCAAATAAAATAAAGGGTTATTTTTTTTAATAAATTACTCAAATTTGGTTTTTCTCTGAATCTGTAAGGGAGTCTCACATTATATGTTGCATGCATGTGTATGTGTCAGTTCATTCTCAGTAATAACATTTTAATCGGTCACGCTGCATTAAGTGTGATAGAAGAACAGCAACAATAGTCATCCAAATAAAAGGGGAAGAAACTGCCAGTACTTCTGCCAGCCTACCACCAAACTGGTATCAGAAAAACATCCTCTTTTGCCTGTTTTCCCCAAATATAGAGCCACAGACATGCCCAGGTCAATCCTGAGATGCCAGTTTGTAGACATTGTTCTCCATTTTCCCTGTGGGACTACCATGGGTTTTTGCCACTCTCCTACTGTGGGGTTTTTAACCACTCGTCTCACAGTTGGCCACTGCTCTTTGTTTTAAAGATGACTTGAAATATTCTTAAATAAAGTGGTGCTGCCAACTTTGTTGGTTTAATGATCAGTTCCTTGTGATCTGGACTCAACTGTTGCCACCTTCAAGCTCTCTTCTTGATCAGCCTGCCCATTCTTCTCTAAGCCCCCTCAAACTTTGTTAACAGGACTCAGGTGGCCACTAGGTGACTGGGAGGGACTTCTAACTTGTTGAAAGTATTATTATCTTGCAGTAGCAAAGCATTTCTCAACCTATCAAGCAACCAGCTTGCTGTTGAGTGTCAGCTCCAAGTTTCTTACATCCATGTCCATATTACATCTCTGCTGCACCTGCCCCACATTTGCTGGCCCTGTTATGCGCTGGTGATGTGGAGATGTAGAAGCAATCTGCAAGAATGACAAAGTTTCTGCATCAAAGAGCCCGGGATGTTCATGGGTTTATAATCTTTCTGTGTGCTTTGTCAATGAAATTTCAAGTTATACATTTTATGGTCTATCTTAATTATCAAGCTATTACAGAGCATGCACAGTTGTCCCCAATGCTGCTCAGAAAACAGTAGGCAGTGGGTAAGCTGTCTTATGTCCCCTTCTCCTTCCTACTCACAAAGACATTTATGCCAGGAAAAAGGCAACCCCCTCTCTGTAGTTACAGCAGTGCCCTGTGGGCTGTCTGGGTCCCATCCTCAGAGCCATGTGCAGAGTCTGGCTGAGCTCAAGTGACTCCTGCAGGTCACAGCTCTGGCCAGAGAAGGCTGAGGCAATGCTGTCCTGGTGGGTGATGCAACCAGAGGCTCGGAGAGGGCTGTATTTCTTACTGGAAACATCTGCCTGTCACTTGGCATTTGAATGTGCACTTGGAGGCTGCTGGTCAGTGCCGGTGTCATGCTAATGACTGTGACAGGCTTTCTCCATCTCTGAGGAGGAGATGGTTCTGACATTTGGTTGGAGTGCAGCTTTGAAGCCACTGAGTTCCTCTGCTTGAGAGCAAGCAGTGAGCATGAACACTGCGTAGGGCTGTGTACCAGAGCAGCCCTGCAATTAACCAGGCAGTGTTGTGCAGCTTTGCTGACTGGTGCTGCTAAACCTGTGTACAGCAGCACGTCCTGCCCTGCCAGAGGCTGCTGCAGACTTGGAAGAGAGCAGAGACAGTTCAGCACTGCCATACATCCCATACTGTTACAGAGGGGTTGGATCTGGGTCTCATTTCTTTGAGCCCTTTCTCCCTTCTCCCCATAGCTTTGCATGAGTGTTCTAGGCAACACCCACCACTGCTATTTCAGTGTCTGCTCTTTGCTGCTTTTCCTCCCTTTTCAGGTGGAAGCCAGCAGAGAAATGGTCCTCAGTGGAGCTGGCATAAAGCAAACGTGTGCCCGATCTGGGACAGCAGCTGAAGAAGACGATGCAATGCTGTAACACTGTCCTGTGATGCAAAGACCCACACTCACATGGAACACTGTTTTCAGACCTGGCCACTGTGCCAGAGGGGCTGTAAATGTGTTTGGCATTTCTCCTACAGACTGTCAGACCTCTGGAACTAATGCTTTACTATAAGCAAGAGATGGTTTAGCTTAGGAATAAGTTAGTAAGGAAAAGCAGTAAGAGACTGGCTGGTTTCAGGAAAGGATTAGTCATGGACACAGCATAAAGGTATTCTCTTCTGTATATGAAGTGTTGGCAATTACAAACTGGAACAGAAGCATTAATGTAAACTTTTCCTCCCCTGAACTATGCTCTGCTTCCACTGACAAAAGGAAAGTACAAGACTTACATTATATCCTGACATTTTTCAGTGCCTTTAAGGCCTCTTTCAAATGCAAAGGAGAGAGGGCTGATGAGAGCCCAGTACCACCAGTTGCCATACTTTCTAACCAATTAAACAGCTGAGACCTGGGCTGTCAGCAGCAGTACCTCAGTGCCAGCCCAGCATCTTGTGTCACTTCCATGGGACGGGCTGTAGAGCAGGGCAGGCTGATGGGAACAGCGCTAATAAGCAAGCTAATAAGCAAGCTTGCCTCCAGGTTTTGGGGGGTGCCCACAAGGGTGCCCACTCTGGACACTCCCACACTGGTCAGACCCCAGCTAAGATTAAATATAAGGCACTGCTGGAGCTGCAGAAACAAACCCAGTAGTGTTGTCTGTGTGTTGGTGTATCCCTTTTAGTCATGGCACAGGGCAGAGCTTTGTGGTGTCCTGCCAGGACAGCAGCCCAAGCACCAGCGTGAACTCATTCCGCCGTCAGACACGTATTTACCCGAGGAGGAGGACTAAAGGGTCCCAAGCACTCTTTTGCCCATCTATCTTAAATAGCTTTCTTGGACCACAGGGCCAGCCCTGCTCCCAGTGGCCCTGGGACATCTGACACTGCCTCCTAAGGGCCTGTTGGCTGAAGGAAAGCCATCCGGCTGGTGGGATCTTTCCAGCCCTACTCAGAGCCACAAGCTGCCAGTTGTTTGTTCAGCATCTCCTGACGGCACCTCTAATGATGAATTGGACACTAATCTCCATCTGTTGTGAGCAATGAGCCACTGTCAGTGAGCAGGTCAGGCCTGGTGACGGTGGTCAGGGTTGGCTGAGACACCCAATCACCAGAGCAGTCTGAAGTGAGGAGGTGGATCCGAGGAGGAGCTGGGAAGCCCAGAGACAGGATCAGCTTTGTGACTGACTGCCAGCACAGCTGCAGCACAGGAGCTGGGAGCAAGGAGCAGGGCTGACATCCTGGACTTAAATACAGCTCTTGTGCCAGGGGACAGTCACACACAGCAGATGTTTAGTCCCCTGTTCTGGCTTTGGGGGATTTGTGGGGTGTTGGTGGCTCCTTCTGGAAGGGCTGGAGCATGGGATGCACCTTCCAGCCTTTCTAGCAAAATTCTGCTTTTACTGCCAAAATGAATCCCATGTAAGTGTGATAGACAGGGCACACTGCTCAGGGGTTGTGGAGGGAGCTGATGTGTCTTGGCTTTGCTTCAGTATGGAAGGGGGGATGTGTGTGTGGGCAAGCAAAAGTCCAACCATCTTGCACCTCTGCAAAAGAGTTCCCAGGTGTCCCACACAAACCTCACAACTTGCTGTGGCCCCTGTCCCCCACCAGTTGCCTTTGTTTTCATTGCAGAAGCTTGGAGATTTGCAAAAAAAAAAAAAGAAAAAAAAAAGAAAAGGTCTGGGAAGTGAAGAGAAAAACTAATATGATTAAAGCAGGATTTGGGCACTGGCAGGGAGCTGCTGTGGGTGGTGGGTATTCGCAGTAACAGCTGCTGCGCTTCCCATTAGAGGAGGAAGGGAAGAAGGTCCCTGAAAGGATGGGTCTCCGGCAGGCTGGGAGGGCAGTAGTGGCAGCGAGCCCGGCAGCGTTTGTGGCCCAAGGTAAGTGACGGTGGCACCGGGCAGCCCTGGGGAGCAGGGCACTGCTCCCCTGCCCTGATGGGCACAGGGGGGCAGCTGGGGGTGGGAGAGGGAACACTGGCACAGGGAAAGAGATGCTGCTCTGGGATACTTGCATACGCTCCTGTGAGAAATCGTATCCAGCACGGGAGGTTTATGTGTGCCCAGAGGAGAGGCTGGCTCCAGGGGTGGGAGGCATCCTGTCGCTGCTCCAGCAGGTGCTGGGATAGTTAGCAAAGGCTCCTGTGACTCCCACAAGCATCTTCTGGCATGTAACTGGTTGGAGTGGCAGGATGCTTGGCTGTGGAAGGTTAAACTGCATCCATCTGCTCGCTGCTTCAATCTGGGCACGGACTGTTTCGTGTGCAGTGGTGGTTCAAGGGCTGGCAAGTTTCAAAAGTGCTAGAGAGGGAGGTGTAAGACAGACCTCCTCAGACTCTGGTTTCCTCTGATTCATTTACATCTACCTATTGACTAAGTGTAGTGGCATATAAGGCAGGAAAAGCTGCATGTTGGAAAGAAGATGTTAGAAAGCACTACATTAAAATCAGAACCACCTGCCTTATGATATACATTACAATAAATATTCCACATTTGTCCTTCAGCTTCACTTTCGAAAGTGCATTTTGAAAAATCAGAATAACACAATAGTCCAGTTAATCTGGAAATGTGTTTTGTGCCAGCCATCAAAGCTGTGAGGTACTAAAGACACAGCACACTAAATATTAAATGTTAACTGTGTCGAGAAAAAAAAAAAGCTTGCTTGGATTAAAAAGTGCAGAATGAGGAGAAATATTGGCAACACCTGAAACAGTCACCAATTTATCTCAGGGTTCCAACTCTGACTTCAAAGACTTCAAAATCGCTACCATCTTGTCAGCTACGGCAAGCCCTGGCTGAAAGGGACAAGGCTGGATGCTGTTGGGTGGCTAGACATGGGTCCAGTGGTCACAGGCAGCCCAGGGTGAGGGGCAGCCACGTGCTGTCACTGCAGTGACATGGCTCTGTGACAGCAGGCAGGGAGCAGCTCTGCTCTGGGCACCAGTCCCACATGCAGTCGGGGTCTGCAGTAGCTCTGCAGGTTTAAGGGCAGATATTTCCCCTATTGATCAGGTTGTACATTTGGACTGGGAACTGTGGAGGGTGCTGAGCATGGCCATACAGAGCCCTCTCCTCCTCCTGAAGCCCACAAGAGTTTCTAGAGCAAATCTTCCCTGACTGCTCCCTCCATGGGCAACTTCACAAGAAATACATCCTCTTGTGGGGCCTCTTCCCTCCCAGCATCAACAATTACTTCAGAATGTGAACGCTGTGGATTCCCAAAGTGGCTCCAGGGGACACAGAGATCATTTATTCTCCCCTGTTTAAAGCCTGTGGGAAGGATGGCTCTGGACATCAGCTAAATCAATGGCACCAGATGGGCCCACAGGCTGCTGAAGCCACTGCTTTGAAGTGAACCTCCACGTTGTTTCCTGCTGTAGGATGGAGGACAGCAGGAGAACCCACACTGCCATTGTTGGCTGGGCATGCACCACCCTGTGCTTGGTCTCCTACGTGGCCGCCTTCTCGCACGGCGCGAGCCTTTCTGCCTGCAGTGACATGATGCCCAGGCACCTCAGAGTGCAGCTGCACAGCCCCAACAGCAACTACGTCACTGTCCACACCAACATGTCCTTCTACCTTCCAGGCGACAAGGTCCCAGGTAAGGAACAGCTTCTCATTCCTGCATCTGAAAAACACAGATTAACTCAACTCAAGTGATGGCATTAATCTTTGTGAGGTCTGGGAAGAGGGATAACTGTTCTGAGTGAGCTACCACCACCTCTCTCATCATGAGGAAATCAACTTAATTACAGAGGAATTCTGTCAGCAGCACTTGGCCTAAGGTTTCTCAGGTGATGGTTGACTCCAGGTTTTCACCATTTGTTGCAGATCAACTGTTTGCTGGAGGTAGCTGGTAGGTTTGGGTGCTTTGGCGGCGGGGATTTATTTGTCTCAACTGTGTCTCAACCATGCCAGACCTCACCAAATGCAACAGCGCATGAGGAGCACCACCAGAGGGTAAAGTGACCTTCCCACCTCCTCTGCACCCCACACAAAGGGGTCTGGGTGACACATCTGACTCTTAGGTATGGTTGGTGACATGCCCCACCCCCAGCATTGCTGCTCCTGAGATTTTGTCAGTATTGTTGCCCGAGGTTTTCTTTTGGTGCTGTCACTCAAAAATCCATCACAGACAATTCACTCCATAACTACAAGACAAATCCGTCCCATGTTTTGTCTTCCAGTGACAGTGAGGAGCACCCGGGATTACATGGGCTTTATGCTCCAAGCTCGCAAAGTGTCTAACAATGAAATCGCCGGCACATTCATCTTCATGCCTCCTGGTTCCAAGCTGCTGACTTGTTTTGAAGATGGGGACACTGTCACCCACTCGGACAAGTCACTGAAGAGAAACCTGTCCTTTGTATGGAAAGCACCAGACCAACCCATTGGAGACATCAAGTTTTTGTAAGGATGTGCTGGTTCCTAACCAGAATTTCTGTCTTCTCAGTTTAAAGGCTTGGCTCTATTTTTCCATCATACTTGTCCAGTGAAGCGGTTTATGTATCTTGAACCCAGTATAGCTAAATACTTACCAAATGCTGCAAACGGATCCCAGCGGCTACATAAATCACCATTAATATCTGCTGGGTAGTGCTGCTTTTTATTTATGTGGTCACTGTTTTCTCAGAATAAATACACTGGAAGACGACAGCCTAGGCATTTAGGAAATGGAAATATTAAGGCATAGAGACAGAACTGTGATCATGTTGCCTTTGTAAAGAACACACCCCATAGGACTTCCCTGCCTACAGGATAATCTTGTATATGACCTCTTAAAAATAATTAAAAACCAGTAGTTTAAAAAAAAGTAAAACGTCAATAGAATTATTCACAGTAGAAAGAGAGTGAGCACTGTGTTAAAACTTGACATCTCTGTTTTGCACCAAAGTCCCAAACTGGTCAAGTAGTTTAGTTCTGATTTGGAATTAAATTAAAAATCTTCTAACTGACTGTCTTAGAGGAAGCACCACAGCTTTTCATTTTGAAAAGAGATTAAATTGTTGTTTTTTTACTTTAGAAAACCACTTAGAAGCTGCTTGGCCAGATCTTTGGCTGCTTCCCAAAACATAAGCATCCTGGTGAGTGCTGTGGCTTGTGCATCTTATCATGATGCAATAAAAATTCATTGAGACAGAAATATTGATGCTTGGAATTTCCAATTTTTAGCCATTGTTTTAGATCAGAAAATACTATTAAAGCCATAGAAAGCCGAACAAAACCCAAGAACACCTAGTCCTAGTCACCTGCTCTGACACTTCCTTCACCTTCTAGCTTTTGACCCTCCAAGCTGACTTCTGATAGCCTCTCCCTTTTTGCCTTATCACAGCACCTGGAAAAACTCCTTGTCATGTTTAAAAATACCTTGTAAGAGTCATCTGGTACAGGAAAACCGAGGCTGGTTTCCCCTTAGCTAACTCTCAGAAGCAGCTGAGCAATCTGAGCTGAAATTCTCCCCAAATCTCCACCTTAAATAAGGCTCTCTGGGTGCACAGTTAAAGGTTGGCTGATGCAGTTTTGGCACCTGACAAAAAGCAAAGGATTAGGCAGGCTCAAATATCAGAGGGCTGAGAAGGGAGACTTTTTCCCCCCTTACCTATTCTGCTGTTTGTACAAGTTACATTGACTTGTTTTAATTAGTAAATACCACTGTTGTTTCCCTGCCTACGGAAGATTATAAGCAGAGCTAGTCCAAGTTTTACAAATGTACTCCTATCAACACGGTGAATGTAATACAACTTTTCTTACTGAAGTTCCCACACACTTTTTGGCTGATCTTAATTATGAGTGGTGACTCTTCACCCCAAATCTTTCTGATGGGACCTGGTATCTTTTATTTGCAATAGAAAATGTATGACAGGCTAATCCTTTAAAACACTTTTGCATCGTTTCTCTCTTCAGATTAAAGCAGTCTTTGTGATTAGCTAAACACTCAGATGTTTTATTAATGCTACAGAGCCAGTAAATTCTTGCCTAATTATGTTTTAACAGCATCTCCATAGTCCAGTCATACTTTGTTTACTGGGCAAAGATTGAATCTGCTGTCGTGGCTCAGGGAGGGCAAAACAAGACACTTGTTGGCAGCAGCAAGAAGCCCGACGTCGTAGTCCCCATGGCCTCGCAGGGACCAGCTGACCCACAGCCCACAGGTACAATGAGCAAAGGTATGGGTTTTCTTCCTCAGAGTGGCTTTATAGCTTATTCGGGGCAAGTGTTGAACACAAGTGACCCAAAGAAGCTGCAGGGACCCGTTAATCTCCTGTGGCCACTGCAGAGATCAGCGATGGCCATGGTGAGCTCCTTGAAGCGAGGGCATGGGCCAGCACTTGAGGTGATGGAGCCAGTTCCAAGGAGGGTACCAGACAATTTAACAGGGTTGCCACACCTTATGATTCAATGCAAACCCTAAAATACAACATACTTTACCTAAAATCCCACTCTAGAAGACAAGGAGATGCAATTAGCAATCTTGTCTTAACAGAGGAACGTATTTGTCTCTAAATGTGATTATTGCCCTTCAGGTATATATTTAGTCGTATTTATATGGACTTTGGTCAGTAAGATGCTTTAAAAATTTACTTATACCCGAACCAGATGTATTTCTCAGCATTTTCGGCATGGCTCCAAGACTGAGTTTTAATTATTTTACTTGACCATAACACAGGCAGTGAGCTTTGCTGCTTTATTTCCATCTGGGTTCGCTCTTAAAATTAAGGGACATGTAAATAAAAGAGTCACTATTACGAACTTTCCTGGCAAATGCTGGCTCCGAGTGGGATTTGAACTAAACAAACCAAAGACAATAGACTTGTGCTCCTTTCTCCCTGCTTTTTGTTTTGTCTCCCTGCTGGACAAGGTCCCATCTCTCCTGCAGGCTCCCCTTTGCACACCCTGGCACTCTCTGCCAGCCCCGCTAGCATCATGGCAACATCAGCAGTGGAGCCAGGTTTTGGTGTTGGGTCAGATGCCCATCCTATTGCTGAGCCAAAGCAGCCGACCCGGACTTCGCGGGCTGTGTCTGGAGGGAACATCAGATCCAGAGGCCGGGCGTCGGAGCCATCCCTTCCCACTCAAGAAGCTGACACGGTGGATGCCTTGCAAACTTTCCTCTTCCAGGACAATGCCTCCAGCTTCAGCACCTCCAATGGGTAAACTAGGTGGTGGGAAGAGTTATTTCTCCAGTCCTTACAGGGAAGGAAAATAGTACTAGTTTCCCTGCAGATGAACAAGGGTCTTGTAGGAAGGTGTCTGTGTCTGAGGGAGAGGTGAGAGGGCGTTTGCTTGCTGAAATTTTGATAAATAATCCTTTGGATATTGCACATGACAGACAGCGACAGGGAGAAAATCTGAAACTCCTAAGTACTCCTAAGCATTGCTCAGCCCAGGGGAGGAGTGGCCAGGTGGGGGAAAAAATGTGATAAAATTACAATATGTTACTATATTTTTCTAAAAGTGCGTGCAGATATTCAACGAAACAGTGAACTCAGCAGACCTATTTCTCCATCTGCAGGGAAAAGGAAAAAAGGATGCAAAGCAATTATGAAATGTGGGCTTGAGGTTGCCTGCTCAGAAGTCTTGAGGGTTTGGGATACATGAGCTTTCATGCAACATTTCATCCTGGGGGTGAAAATTTTAGGGATAGGAATAAATGATCAGGCATTATTAAACATCCAGCCTTTATGATCTACACTGACTGCAAGTGTCCCAAAAATGCTCTAAGGAGAGCCGTGCTTCTCGGTGGTGTGAGAAACAGGGATTCCCATGTGAGCCACGGAGACAGGTCTCACTTCCTAACCCTGCCTTTCCTCTGTCCATATCTTAGAGAAGGAAGCAATGCCAGCGCTGCCACCCCACACTTGTGTTTGACATGTGCAGATGACGGGCAGGTAAGCAGGGGGGTTGGGGAGGACACCTCCTCCAAGGACACAAAGGTCTAAGGTAAAATGATGATATAAAACCTCTACTGCATCACAGCACCAAGCAGCCCATAGTGGCTAAGTGGCCATTTTAGCTAAGTGGCTAAAACTATGCTGAGACTGTTAAAAGTTTTATTCTTTTTTACTTTGACTGGAAATTAGTTTTTATATCTCTTTTTAGTTTGGTTTTTTTTTTTTTTTTTTGAGTTCTGCTGTAAAAACAATCTAAAACAGCTTTCCCATATGTAGATATGACTACTGGGTATTACTGGGCTGGAAATGTCTTTTATCCCTGTGGAAGGCTGAGATGTTCCTTTCCAGGGTGCTGGATGGGTACCACCCAAGAAACTCGCCAGAGGTCAAAGACTTCATTTTCCCCACAGATGGCCAGAGAAGCTCTGCGCTTTCTGAGGCTGGATGGATCAGAAAGGCAGACATGGTGGTGGGGAATGGCCACAGGCACTCCCCAGGGACAGCTGGGAGGGCAGGAGCTGGCAGACAAGATGAGAGCACCTTTCAGGAAGGGGTGATCTCAGGACAGGAAGCCCAGAAAGGGCTGAAAGGACTGAAACATCACTGTAGGTGTGGAAGGAGATGCAGGAACTAGGAGGGCATCTGAGGAATTGAGTGGAGAACAGTGGACAGAGGGAAACTGGAGAATACCAGGGCTGCAGAGGAGAGAGAGGATGCTCAGATGGGAACTAATGGAGAAGCTGGAAAGCAGGGAGAGCTTAGAGACATAGGGTAGAGTGTTAACAGGGGAAGTCCTGTGTGCAGGGGATGGAGAGACGAAAAATATAAAGAAAACAATGACCTAGATCTGGGCTGCAGGATGCCACAGGAGGAAGAGAAATAATCTCACTGAAGATAGAAGAGGAAGGGGTCATAGAGCAGAGAATGAGGCAGAAATATTTAGGAAGGAGCAGAGGACAAGTAAAGAAAAGACGTGTCCCATGAACAGTCAGCATAGCCATGGAGAGAAGTGGAGAAATGGCAGAAGATGGAAACAAAGGAAAGAAAGGGTTATTGCACAAGGCAAGACCAGAAGAGCATAACGAAATAAAAATATTGAGAAATTAGGCAAGAATGGAGAGAAGGAGTATGAAAAGAAAGGAGAAATGAGGTGAGATAGGCCAAGGACTTGAGAGACAATTCCATTTTCTATCCCAAAGTCCCAAATCCTGCAGTATATCCTTACAGTACACTGATTGCATTTTGAGGGCAAGTGATCCATACACATGCAATCCTAACTTTGCCAGCCAACTACTTTACAGTTTGCAGTTCAGCCACTCAAAGTCTTCTGTTTACTACTATTTTACTAGCACCTTCAGAAACCGTCTCGTCCACAAAGGATGCTGTGACCCTCCACCACTTTGCTTCACAGCTTGCCAGGGCTCCTACCTCAGCTTTGTGCTCCTGTCACACTGTCTTCCCAGGAAGCTTTAGAAATTGCTAATGATGGGAGAGGGTGAGAGTTTCTCTGGTGTAATTAATGGATGTGTGAAAAATCCTGCTGGGCTGGACAGGCTGGAGAGGTGCCAGCTACTGAGGGCCAGATCCAAATCTCAGTAGAGCCAAAGAAAGAACTCCAGTACGTTTTGCAGGTTTTGGATGGGGGCTCAGACTCACAGCGGGAATGGAAAAATTCATGGGGGGCCTCCTAAATTGTATTATTGCTTCTCAGTTAGTCTTGGATAACACCTGCAGCAAAGCCTGGGCCACAGAACTGGCATGGAGCAGCTGTCATTTTGTGACAGATAAAATAAGGTGCATGGAACCAGACAGTCCCCAAAACCAGGAGCAGGCAAGAGCATTCATTCCCACTAAAATGGGCGGTTAAGCAACACAGAGAGGCAGAAGATTTCAAACTGGCTCTGTACACAGAGAAAGTAAGGCAGGCTTTGGGAAGAGTTCACACATTGTATGTGACTGCCCCAAAATCACTGATGTCAAAGGCCATCACGTCTCCTGTGTCCCTCCGCTCCATGACTCAATCCACAGCCTCAGAAGGGTGATACTGAATCCCAGTAGGCCCATGTGACTCTAAATGTGAAGCTTGGCTGGGAAGACCACACCTCCTCTTTCTGCATTACCCTGGTGTCACTCAGGGTGGGGATGGTTTATTAGGTGATTTTTTTTTTTTCTGTGATAACTACGGCAGTGAAAAATACCACCACCACAACGGGAACTGCAGACCTTTCCTTAGGCAAAGCAGTGCCCTTCCTCTTCACCTGTGCCCCTCACCTTTGCCCCTTCAAGCCACTCTGCTTTAGTTCCTGGGACAAACTCCAGTGCTTCGTCCCTCCCATGGCAATTCTGATACAAAAGGGGCAGGGTTTCATCTGCCTGACTTTCTAAAAGCTACCGAGTAACCAGGGAATGGAGAAGGGTTATTTTAAGGCCAGAGGGATACACGGGTGTCAGAAACAGAGTTGAACTGTGCTATGATGTAGGAATTGAGAACTTAATCATCCCACTTTCTCTTCCCTCATGGCACATTTTGGTGTGTTTTTGCTTTCAAAGGCCAGTACAGAGAGTGGAGCCACCTTGAAAGCCTCCGTGCATGTGACAGCATCTCCCTCTGCCCTGCAAGTACACACTCACTTGGGTGACACTGCTGCAACCACCGCCTGGTTTGAGGATGCCAATGCTGCTGGCAATTCGTCCTCGGTTTCAAGGCAAAAGGCAGAAAGAGAGCTGGCACCGCAGCCAGAGGAGACAGGCACCCGGGGTGAGGAAGAGGAGGAGGCAGGTGGGAATGCTCTGCCATGGGTGACCAGACCAGCTCCCAGATCTGCTGTTCCCGGGAAGGGAGAAGACCCTGGTAGAGGAAGCCGACTCCTTGCAGCCCAGCTTGGAATCCTGCTGGTCTGCACGGTGGCCCTGGGCCTGGCGCTGGCAGCTGCCATGCGCTGTGTCTGTGCCCAGCACTGTCACAAGCGGACGGAGGCGTCCTTGGGCGAGCCAGGCCCTGGCATCACTGCCAGGGAAAACAGGGAGGGGGTGCACTTCCGAAAGATCCGGGAGAACAGCTTCGTGCTGGTGCAGGCTGAGTACAACTGGGTCAGCCCCTCGAGCAGTGGGAAGAAGACAATCATCTGAACACCTGCAACGCCAAAAGCAGCGCCACAGCGGATGGCGTGGGTGGAAATAGCCCAGGTGCACTGCACAGGTTCTAGGAAGGGGTGGTTTAGTTCCTCTGGGTGCTGCTAGATGGGTAAACAAACTCAAAGCAGCCAGTTCGGACACAGGTGTTAGTCAAAAGTATCTAAGATACAGCTGCTGAGAAAATAGAAGTTGATAGATTGCTCAGTGTGCTAAACTTACTGCAATTAATATTGTATATCTGCTCATTAGCTGTCACTGCAACCATGACACACATTTCCTCTGTTGCCTTAAGGATGTAGCCAAAAATAGAAATTCTTCCTCTGCACTGTGGTATTGACTCATGTTTAATCTCAGCAGAAGTTTCTAGTATTAAATTTCTTTCTAGGAACTACAAACCCATGATATAAACCCAACCATTCTCATTTAGGAGCTTTCAGGTTCGATTCCGCGCACTTGGTATTGCTTGGATGCCAAAATATTTGCAGGCAGATTTTAAGTTTCAATTTGAAAATAAAAAGCAATAACTCATTAGCAGAACACATTGATTCGAAGAATGCCAAATTGATCCATGGGAGCAAAACACAGGGTGGCAGACACCAACTTTTGGGGCAGAAACATGCCTCCTCATCAGGTGCAAATGGAATAAAATCTTGCCTGTCCATTTGCACCCGCTGAGGAAGCTTGTTGCAGCCTGACAGCCAGCATTTACTGAGTCTTTTACATTGAGTCAGCTCAGTAACACTCTGTGCAGAAACACAGACTGAGAAATACCCTTCCCAGGTCACTTTGGAGATCCCCAGCAAAGGCTGCACAGGAAGTTAATGGCATCCTTGTGCTCTGAGTTGGTATAAACTTTTCTCTGACCAAGTGGTTTTCTGCAGGATGCCACTAAAACAGCCCTTGGAAAACA
This sequence comes from Grallaria varia, assembly GCA_013396735.1. Taxonomy (NCBI): domain Eukaryota; kingdom Metazoa; phylum Chordata; class Aves; order Passeriformes; family Formicariidae; genus Grallaria; species Grallaria varia. Next base: position 7,529 of record VWZG01000016.1, on the reverse strand, counting down.
TCACAATCCTGAACACCTTCTAAGAAAGACGTGAGGAGAGCAAGGGTAAAGGTTTATTTTACTGCAGCTTTAAAAGAGTCAGAAACACTCCTGGTAATGATCCTCTTGAGACATAGATTTTAGAGCAGGAATCAGCTCTTACGGAGTCCTTTTCTAGGGTGGATCAGCTCAGATGGTCCCCAAGCTGTGTAATGGGGGACACGTTTTGGTGCTGCAGCTTAATGCACAGCCCACAGCAAACCCCCTGGGCTAGGCAGATAATGATGGGGCTCTCATGGTTCACACAGCCTTCCTGGTGACAACTTCGCCCTCTGTCAGGAGGGCGATGTGGCCATCTCCATTCTGGATAGTCAGCCAAAGCCTTGGTCTCATGCCCTCCCTTAACTGGCCATTGACTTCAGGGGAGAGAGGTGGGACACAGGTGATTTCTCTACTCCAACCCCAGTGTGATGAACACAGTGCATCTTTTGCTAATAGTGCCTTCTATTAGGGCTCACAAAGAGCTGGTTTCTGACCATACTACTGTACTGTCATCAGTGACATGATGTTCTGTGCTGCACACATGGCCAAGTTGCTGTCAATTTAACTTCCAGGCCTAGTGAACCCTGGGCAAAATAAATGAGTAAGAAAAGATGTGTACTCACAAATGCAGCTTGCAGAGATGAGCTTGATGGTCTTAACCATTGCACTTTGAAGAGAAGGGCGACAACACCATGGCCCTTCTGCTGCAGGAAAACCAAGGGTAGTGCTGTAATTGAAAAGACATTTGTTTTAAGGTTCCAAGGAATGCTAGGTGAATGTTTTTATATTCAATAAGCTGAGCTTATGCCCTACCTACTAGTAAGTCTACAGGTTTTTAAGTACAAGTTTAGACACTTAAAATGGCATTCCTCTCCTGTGTCTTTTGTCTTAGAAAGAAATCATGTTTCTGTAACCCAGTGTAGCTGAACTGTGTAGCAACTCAAGCAGATGGCATTCAAGTCATTGTTAATGCAGCAAAAAAAAAAAAAATCCTAATTAACTGAGAAAATAGGTCAACAAACTCTTAAATATTTTAAGAACTATCACATATCATTTTAAAAAGTTTCTTATGATGGCATAGCTGTTTATGAATAAATTACAAATACCTATGGCCTCTTCCACTGTCTCTCTAGGTTTAATGTTACCAGACTGCTATAGCTATAAAACCATAACCTTCCCGTCCCCAGCTCTTTCTCCACAGCCCAGCACTGCTTCTTGACTGGCTGACCACAGCAAATGAAGGTCTCGTGGAGATGTTTGATTAGGATAGTGCCACTTCAACGCCACGCTGCCTTCTGCCAAACTCTGCCTTCTGTTAAATTTATGCTGTTCCAGTATTATTATTAGTAAAACCAGTAATGGTGAGCTCTGAGGGAAACAGCTCCTTTGAATTAGTAATGAGTTTTGCTACTTTGCAGACTTGGCTGAGACCTAAAGTGCCTGTGTTTTTTTCTTGACTTCTGAATGATGTTTCGTTTATCGTAGTTGCCGTGACAAGAGGAATGGAGGTTTTATCTCTTCCTAAGGCTGTTAAAAACACAGGCACTGATTAATTCATTAAAAGGCAAACTATTCACACCCCTCCATTCTTAAGTGGCCTGCCTTATATGGAAATTAATCTGTGCTCATGCTTGGAACAGACTTCAGAGGGAAAAAAAGACAAAATTAGGAAAAGAAAGGCACAACCCATTCTAATATTTACTTGAGAGACAAATGAAAGACTTGCCTTGTTTCCCTCTCTAGGTGCATGACTGTGTTGATCACGTATGTGCTGCTGGAACTGGGAATCTCAGTCTGTAGCCATCTGTGGCCCATGTCAGGCTGCCATCCCTCAGCAAAGTGACATGGTTTGGGGTCAGAATTATTGACCAAGGGTGTGGAAAGCAGCTAATGAGCACCTATCCTGAGCCTATCTCCCCACCAGCCAAACAGGCATCAAACACAATGTCTATGGCTTAAATACATCTTATTGATGCTATTACAATGCTTGAGCTATCCTAACTGAAAATAAAAAAAAAAAGAAGTAACTTGCATATAGACATGCCCATTCATCACACACTTACTTGCATATTCATTTTCCCATGCCATGTCACTGTGATTCCTGCTTTCCCTCTGCCGCACAGAAAATGTAAACTACTGCCCCCAAGCCATCAGCCCTGCATGCTGAGCACATAACACCATCCTTGATTCTTGCTGCTTTTCCATGGTATCTGAAAACAGTCAGGTTTTTCCCATCCTCAAGCCTGTCCATAAATCTGCACCCCCTCTGCCTCAGAGAAGATGCTCTCATTCATTAAAGATGGTCCATTAAAGATGCCCACCCTGACAGCAGTTAGCAGAGGACAGCAGCCCTCCAACACATTAGTGGCACTAAATGTAGTATGGAGAGGTTGCATTAAGCAATACAGTTGGCCCAAACCTTGGCTAAGTCATTGTGGACATTTTCTGCATTGGTTGAATTGTCACTAATAAACAAAAAAAGCCAAATATGCAGTGATTTGGCCTGCTCCAAAATAGGTGACAAGGCTCACAGGAGAAGCTACAGGATCCCGTGGGCCCAGCTGTCACACTCAGCAGGGACGTGTGAGCTCAGGCACTCGGCAGAGTGCAGGACCAGCCCCAGGCACTGCAGAGATGCAGCTGGGTGGCTTGGCCAGCCCTTTTGGCACAGTTTCTGCAACTACTTCAGGCCACACAAACCAAGGGAGTCAAAGCAGCAAGACCCGGAACCCGGAGAGTAAAACTTTCCACACATGCCCCAGCAAACTGAGCATGGGGAGTTCATGCCTGGGCTGCCTTCCTCAAGGGTGAGGATTTGTCCTTTCCCTCACCCCTGAGGGCTTGCCCCTTCTTCAGTCAGTTTCTTGGCAGAGCTATGGATGCATGTGTTATTTATTCACTTAGATTTAAATAACAATGAAAATGCCTGTAAAAAAAGGAGATGCTCTAACAGTTCCTGCAACATTCAGCTGCAAAAAGAGAGCTGCTTAGCAGCAAAAACAAATGACAAAGTAGTGACCTGACCTGTAAAGCTGGTGAGAGGCAGAGCAAACCCCTCACTCCTCCTAGCAAGCTGGACTCCTCCACTGTCCTAGCCAGAGTCTTAAGGCTCACTGTGCCTACAAGGCTCTCTCCCTCCCTTTCCCTTCCCCTCCTTCCTGCCAGCTCTTCCAAGGCACCATGTCAGCTATGGGATGGCAGAGAAGGACTTGGTGAGTCACAACTGCCCCTGGACCAGGAGCTGCTCAGGGATCTCTCCTGGCTCCCTCCTGCCACTGAGCCACTTTCCCTTCGCAGGTCTTGTCTCAGCAGCCCTCTTTCCTCATTAGTGCGTATGTGACTCCCTCAATAAAGCATTTTGTTACATGATGTATGAAGGACGGTGTCTCAAACCACATTTTACTGTATATTTAAGTGCATGTTTTGCTGATTTACTGCTGTTCCAGAGAACGTCTCCCTTCCCGAGCAGGGCAGGCCTGTAACGGATATATCAGCTCTGACTAATGATTATTAGTACATCCCAAGGTTATGTCCCACAATCAAATAATGTGTAGGAGGGAAGAGAGACTCCTGCTTACTCGGCTGAGGACAAAGATCACAGATAGTCTCTTTCAATCTTCAGATTGCAATATCCATTACAGATTGCCACCTTCTAATGTCAAAATATAATTTGTTGTTGAGAAAATGTGTCGCTGCTTCAGAGGCAAGTCAAAGATCAGCCTGGCTGTATATCAGCGCAGTGTTGATGCACAGTAAGAACCGACGGCCAGGTACCAAGGACATCAGGCGGCTGGTGCGGAGGAAACGGCAGCAGATGCGACTCGCTGATCTTCACCGTGCAAACACCCGGCCCGACGTGGAAAAAAGTATTTAACCCAGTCAAGCGAGGTATCACCAGTAATTCCCAGCGCCTAAGGCGGCGCACCAGGCACCGGAGGCAGCCGCTGCCTGCGGCGCAGGAATCGGCAGCGGGCGGGGATCGCCAAAGCCAAAGGCATCCCGCGGCATTCCCGACGGGCAGCGCCGGCCCAGCGGCGCCGGCCGCCAGGGGGCAGCGTTGTCCCGGCGATGAAGCCGGAGAGGGTCGGGTCGGGATGGGATGGGATGGGATGGGAGAGCAGGGCGGGGAGCGGCGCGCCCCGATGGCGGCGGCGCACACATCGTGTCAGCGGCGCGGCAGCGGCGGGCCGAGCCCACCCCCATCTGCAAGCAGGTAAAAGTTTCGACATCAAAGAGCCTGAGTTAGTTAACAACTGCGTTTGTAACCCCGTGCACTTCGTCAATGAAAGTTCAAGTTATGCGGTTTATAGTTCATTTTAATTATCATACTATTATTACAGTTTCCCCCAGTGCTGTTTCACACTCTCAAGTGTGGCTTGTTTTGGGATATTTTGGTTTTTTTTTTTTCCCTTTCCCTTTCCCCTTCCCTTCCTCTGGAAATGCACTACACAAATGATGCTGAGAAAACAACAGGCAGCGGGCAAGCTGTCTTATGTCCCCTTCTCCTTGCCAGCTTCCTACTCACAAAGACATTTATGCCAGGAAAAAGGCAACCCCCTCTCTGTAGTTACAGCAGTGCCCTGTGGGCTGTCTGGGTCCCATCCTCAGAGCCATGTGCAGAGTCTGGCTGAGCTCAAGTGACTCCTGCAGGTCACGGCTCTGGCCAGAAAAGGCTGAGGCAATGCTGTCCTGGTGGGTGATGCAACCAGAGGCTCGGAGAGGGCTGTATTTCTTACTGGAAACATCTGCCTGTCACTTGGCATTTGAACGTGCACTTGGAGGCTGCTGGTCAGTGCCGGTGTCATGCTAATGACTGTGACAGGCTTTCTCCATCTCTGAGGAGGAGATGGTTCTGACATTTGGTTGGAGTGCAGCTTTGAAGCCACTGAGTTCCTCTGCTTGAGAAGAATTTCTTCTTAATACCTGTTCTAAACCTACTATCACTTTAAAGCCATACTTCCTTGTCCTCAGTACGTGCCCTTGGAAAAAGTCCCTCTCCAGCTTTCCGGTAGCCCCTCTCCATGTGGGATGAGGGTGTGTACTGCCTGCTAACAGCTCACAGGAGAACAACCCTTGCGGCATCACAGCCTCTTTGGGAAGTTCACTGCCACCCTGCTCTCTGCAGCCATTTGCCACCAACTTCTTCCCAAAAAACACACACCAGAGCACACGGCTCCTGCCGGCAGCATGTGCGTGTCGGGGTGTGGAGGAGCACATCTGGTTACAGCTGTGGTGGGTGAGCAGTGAAGTGTAACCCAAGCATTCCCAAGCAACATAACCCCTCCCATGCAAAGCACAGGACAAGGCAGATGCCGCACAGTCCATGTTGGCCACATCAGCCACAGCAACCCCCTCTGGCAGGCTCCCTGTCCTCACCATCTGTGAGATTTATTGCTGTTCCAGGTCCACACTGACAGACAGTTGTGGCATCTGGAATGCGTGGCCAAAGACACACAGCACTGGGAAGCTGTAGACAGAGAAGGATGTTTCTGCTCTCAGCCCCACAAGTCACTCACCAGGAACTGGACCTCAGAGACTCTGCTGCGGGAAGCCTAGGGTGAAGAATCTTCCTTCCCATCCTGCGGTGATCAGGTACAGGACTCAGTCAAACCAATCAGCATCTTGTGTCTGTGCAACTGGTCCCTTGAGCCTTCCTTCTCCCCGTGTGCCATATTTATATGTCCCCTTCATCTTCCTCGACTCTTGCCTTTCTCTTTCCTTGTCTCCTCCCACATGGGACCAACCGCTGCTATTTTTCCCCCCTGGCTCCAAGGTTTGCCCCACCAGTGAACAGCCTTGATGTTGCAGGTGTTGTTAGCTAGCTCACCTTGGCCTTCCGTGGCATTATTGATACACTTTCCTGAGTCCTGCTGGTCCTGCCAGGTTCTTCTCCCTCAAACAATCCCAACTCTTCCTTCAAGAGTCTGTGAAGTGTGGCCACCTCACACACCCACCCCCCTTCGCTACCTGTGAAATCTGGCTCTTCCTTAGCTCACTAGCTCCTGTCAGCGGCTCCCTCTGTGAAAGTCAGCAATTTTACGTGCCATGTTCAGACTTTCCCAGGCCTGTAGCATTAGCTAAGTCCTTGCCAGGCTCTAGTCACCAGCTTATGTGCCTTAATGCATCCCCCTAAGTCGTCTGCATGTGGCATCGTTTTTTCATGTCCTCTTCCTAACCTTGGTGTGCCAGTCTTCTCCATCCCGTGGTGGCTCTGAGCACTCTCCTTTCTGAGCAGCCACAGTTCCAGCCCTTTGGAGTGACTCTTCCCCTTTGTGCCCAAGTGCTCTGCCCGAAGCCTCATTTTGAAAGTTCTGGGCAAGGAACTTTGACTACTTGACTCGCCCAGGAGACCAAATTGGACTGAAAATATGGTTAATTGTGAAAATAGGCAACTTTATTCCAGCAACTAAGTCAATGTTAGCGTTTGTGTACATGCAGAGGAGCAGTGTGGGCAGGACAGAGCAGGCCTTAGGCACTGAGGCTGCCTCTGGAGCAGCAGGCATTGACCTGGCAGGAAACGGTCGTGGTCCCATGCAGCCTGAACTGGGTCCTGTTCATCCTGCTGCTCAAACTGTATTTCTCTGTAGGGCCTTCAGGAGCTTCTGCATCCGAATGAAGAATGCTTCCAACTTCTCGACTGGATATGGGCAGGACTGGTCCGCTGGTGTGGGTGGTGGAATNGGCCATGGATTGTGAGTGGCGGGTGGTTTTGGCCATGGATTGTGAGTGGCAGGTGGTCTTGGCCATGGGTTCTGAATGGGTTTTGGGGTAGCCGGATAATAACCCCAGGGTTGTGCGGCAGTTGGAAAATAATCCCATGTCCGTGCTGTTGTAGGAGCACCTAAATCTGAGAGCAGGCCCATCTCGACCAGGATCCAGTCATAAAAGTGCTGAGTGGAGGTATAGATTCCAGGCCGTTTGGCTCTGGCACAGCCTTTTCCCCAGCTGGTCACACCAACAACCCAAAAGTAGTCAGTGTCATTGTCCTTGCACATGAGAGGACCACCGCTGTCACCCTGCAGCAGAGCAGAGAGGATTAAGGTGGTGTTGGGAGGCCCCTGACAGCACTAGTGTTGTCTCCTTCTCTCTCAGAGCCCCTACCAGAGCTATAGTCCCAGCAGAGAAAGGCTCTGCTCAGATGCTGGAGCCTCCAGAAGCTTGGCTGGGAGTGGGCTGGGGGCCTGTGAGGTTGGGCTCTCATCTCTGCACAGTGATCCTGGAGGTGCAGAGGATGGATGTTCCAGGGTCAGCATCTGGACCTCTGGGCTGCCAGGAGCATTAGCTGGGCTTTCTGGGCAGAGTGCCAGGCCTCTGGAACATGGGAGGGCACTGGGAAAGGCCCCACAGATGGGGAAAGGGAGGGAAGCCCCAGCAGCGGTGGATAACCAGGGCTGGGAGAGTGACTGACTGGCCACGCCCAGCCTGCAACCGGGTTGTGTTTGAGTGGTGATGGGGCTGCCTGCACTGCTGGGGGCTGAGTGGCTCGTCACGTGCTCCTACCTGGCAGG
>VWZG01000015.1:857932-922068 GCA_013396735.1 Grallaria varia | reverse complement strand
AGAAAGTCTTAAGGCATCAGCTGTTTTTCAGGGATTCATTCAACTATGAGAGTCTTACTAAGCCAAAATTGTGACCCTGCCTATTTTTGGAAAATGGCTCATGATTAACACTTGTCAACTCTCTTCAACCCAGGTTAGAGGCCCTCTGATGGTGACTTGTCTGTACTCCCTGGCCCCAGTGACCTACTTTGCTAGCGCTAGATAATGAATTGTTGGGGAACAAGTCAAGTGTGATGCAGACTTTGTACACTTGCACTAATTCCGTTTGAAACCATTCCCTGTATCTGTTTCTGATAGAACTTGCTTACACTGTTTATTTATTGATTTAGCAAGGGTATGAATAGAACTTGCCTTAGGGGGAAAAAAATCCCTTTCCTGCACTCTGTGCTGGGTATTAGCACAAGTGCAGTGTTGGACATAGTATCAGCCTTCTCAGAAGAGTGTGCTTCCTCTGTCTCAGTTTTTGTGTGTCTCTTGGCCTTGCTTGTGCTTATTGCTTTTTCACCTAAGAAAAAAAGGTAATTTTCCTAATTCTTGGTTATTTTTTATGTGTAATCTTTTACTTTCTTGATTATCTAGCGTATAGTTTCTTTCATGCTTCCCCCTTCTGGTTGTGATAACCAACCAATGTGTCCTGCTAAATGTACGATCTACAGAACTAGATAATCTGGGATTTTTTTCACTTGAGGAAAACACATCCAGTATCAGTTCAGTTTTCATTGGACTTCTTAGCTCCCACCTTCATATTGCTTGATGATGGGTACAGGCTGTACCTGAATGTTTTCTTGCTCTTGATGCCTGTGGCCATAGGATTAATCATTGTGGTACAGTTATATTTTTCCTGTGCTTTATTGAAGGTGAGGACTTGGTATTCAACATATGAGGAACTGGAAGGAGATGGCTTACAGCCACCATTCTGTTTAAAAACAGGAGTGAGGTCTCACTTTTGAAAATACGTTCTTCCATTTTGGCCCCTATTTGTTGGTGACTGACCTTGGATTTGATCTTTGAAGTCCTCCTTGAGCCATGCCTTGCCTTTGTGCTTATACATTGATTTCCATTTGAGTCTGTGAGCTGCCTGCTGAGGATCTGGAAATCATTGACAACAAGCTGGTTGCCTGTAAGCTTTTGTTTCCTACTGGGTTTCAGTAAGGTATAAATGTCCTGTTAGAACAGGCTTTGGCAGAGCCACATAGGAGCGTGTTGCTGGTGCTTCTGAGCTGACAAAGGGGTTGCCTGGTACCTAGGTGGTTATAGCTGTTGTCCGTGGAAAATGGGTCTGATAACAGGGAAGTCAGAAGGCTTTTGGTGGGAATGTGCCCAGTGCAGTCTTGTAGCCAAGTCTGTACAGAGTCCTCCTTGCTTGTGGATGTATTTAGCAATGGAGGGTTGAATGCACGTTACGCAATGTATGTTTTTCACTTGTGGTTGCATTAGGTTCCCTGAAATTTTATTGGGAGATTAATTTTTTTTTTAAAAATGCACATTTAGTGTATTGTGTCACTTCATGACAAGATCTTCAACTGTTTGTGGGTGAAAGGAGAATATGGTTTTAGTATTGTTGATTAGGAAGAATCCATGTTAAAAGCGGATCTTTTTGTCTGTGTGTACACTGATCTATATTGCATTACTTTTGTTGCCCTTTTTGGGAGGGAGGGATTGAGCTTTTTGCATTCAAGCTTTCCTGTGCTGCTAACACTTGTGGTCACAAAAGCACTTATTTCTTAGCAGCGGCAACCTTTGAATGGTTTCATTTCGGCTGGGTCAGTGCTGGGTTCTTGGCTAGTTTCTTTGCCTGGCTCTGAATTGCAAGGACTGCCTGCAAATGCTTCAAGTTAGATCCATGTGGAAATTTCCAGTGTGAAGATGCTGGGGCAAAAAAACCACTTCCTTACCTGTCAGGCAACTTTTGAATTTAAAAATGCATTATACAATGCTGGAACCAACCCTAGTGATTAAACTCTGGAGAGATTCAGGAGTAACACTTACAGGTCTGGAGCTCATAGGTGGATTTTGTGACGAGAGCTGCAGAATAATGATATATGTGGGCTTGATTTTTTATTTTTACAGCTAACCCATTAAGCCCAGATTCACTGTAAGCGCTTGGCTGCCCTTCTAACACCATACCTAAAGCATGTAATGTGTAATGCTCTCTGGCTGCAGTGGTTGTTCCTGCTTTTGATCACTGATTAACAGTTGTTGAGCAAATATCCCAGTAACTGTGCTTTACCCTGCATTTGGATAATAATGTGTCTCTGAAATTCATCTGTAGTAATCCATGCATTTCCTGTGTGATTGCAGCAAAATTGTGTATTTCGCCAGAAGCTTAGCTTTAGCAGTCCATTCTTCTCCTGCATGACTGTCTCACAAAGGTGCCTGCTGTTACCAGGCTTTGTGTTTCCCGAGAAGGCAACTGGATCCCGTTGCTTGTGGTCTGCAGTTGAGTGTAATGCCGTGTGTACTGTTGACTCAGGATCACTTGTACCACGTCGGTGTATTAATGTTCATAATTGAAGTGCGTATGTGCGTGTTGACAGGTTATCTTCTAAAAATTATTTGATACTCTGTACCTACCTAGGCAATAACTTAAATATGTGGCCTTAGACTAGTACTTGGTACCTATTGCAGCCAGAACACTTTTTTCCCCTCCAGATCATTATAGACAATGTTCTACGGGCAGGGTTGAACCTTAGTCAACATCCTGTGCCAGTCTGCATGTATCAGCAAAGATGGGAGGATGTGCAACAGAGCCAGTCCTGGAACTGTGACCATGACTGTGCTTTAGAGATGTAGAAGATGAATGAAATGAGCAGCTGAGAATCTCCCTTGCAAAATGGTTTTGTCCCCTGGCCACTCTTGGTTTTCCTTTACATGAACCACAGTCATGTGGGAGAGCTGGTGTCCTCAGCCTGAGCTTGGTTCTAGGCTGAGGCAGAGGAGTTGTGGTGGAAATTACACTTCTCAGGCACTCTCTGTCATGCATCCTGCAGTGCCCAGTTTGTAATTAAAGACACTGAAATTGCACAGGCTGTTAATAATCTGATGTGGAGAGCCCCATGAAAAAGAAGAGGGACTGAATCTAAAATTCAGAACTTTGCAAATACTGTGGTAGGTAGGTGTTCTGAGCATGCTTAAGTTTCCAGTTAAAAGTAGAGTGAGTTGAGGATGGAGCAGACTACCTTTGGAGGACAGACAAAGCTTAGTCATTGTTGTGGGAGTGAAGAAATTCGGCTCTGTAAAATGAGCAGGCTCCAGGGCAGGAATGGAATGTGACAGTGCACTTGATCAGTGCTACCAGGCTCCGTGAACATGTTCCAGGGCCTCATGCTAATTAGAGGTTAAATGCTAATGTTTTTAATCCTGTTCACGCATCTGGAAGGAATCAAGACCATCTTTGCAGTGTTTACTGACATTTACTTGTCTTTGCTTTCCCTGATCAATAGTAACTTAGATAGTTGTGTGGAGTTCTGGAAAGGTATCCTAACTCATGAACAGCTGTAAGGAGAGTTCTCTCTTTGCCTGGTGGTAATGTCAGCTAACTCACTGTCGTTTGGGCTGTGGCCTTTGTCCTATCCAAGCTGCAAACAAGTTCTCATGGGGGCTGGTTGCCAAAGTGGAAAGCAATGTGTAGGCTATATGCTACTGGCTCTAAGGTGACTTGAAACTCATTGCAAACTTGCTCCTTGACATCTTGCCTCCCTGTCCCCTCTCTTTCTGTATCTTTCAGCACGGAAAGACATCAGTCATGGCGGGTGATGCCATCATGGTCATGAGAGGTTTGACAAAGCTCAGTAAAGCAATCGTAGAAACCCAGGCAGGACAGCTTCGGCAGGTGCTCCTTGGTGGTGATGCAGTTACCATTGCAAGGACTCTCCAGGCCGCTGCTGAGGAACAGTTCAGTACTGCCCTGGGGAAAATGCAGGTAAGCAAAGCTCTGTGCACAGTCTAATCTGATATTTTGCTTTTCCTTCAGGTACTATTTTGGTTTTGTTGCGTGAGTTGACAAGGAACCCTCATTATGAATGAGGATGCAGCTCTCGAGTGCTGAATTGATAATATAAATGTTGCAATGCTCTGGGAATTCTTTGGGATCTGTGATGTGCCATAGGTGCTTAGACAAGAATAGGAGGGGAATGTTACTGCAGAATGTTTCTGTTTCCATTACTGAGTGTTTAAGACATGCTGAAAATGAAAAATGCTCTGTTCACCTCGTCATGTTGAAGATCCTTGCTAGGATTGGCAAGCAGCTTTGTTATTTAAAGCTTCCTTTAAACTTCAGGCATTGATTACTACTCCTTGACTAAGTGAATGAACTCTTTAACAGTGCATTGGATTTATCTCAGTGCTTGCTTTCTTGGCCGAATTGATGTTTTTCAGGATGGCTCAGGGTCAGGTGTTTGCATGTTCATCACTTACAGCCCAGGGTGGATTTTCAGAACTGGTTTTCAAATGAGGAACATAAGGAGAGCCAGGCTTTTATTTTTTATCAACAGCTTCTGTCACCAGAGATGAGGATAGATTTATAAGGGCTTCACATTTGCTGTGTTGCCATCTCTTAAAAACATGGGGCTTGTCTGAGGAACTTCTCTTTATAAAAGTGATGATCCTCTATCCTCTTTTAGGAAGACTGTGTAGCTCAGATAATCTCTTTTGAAGCAGAAACTAATGAATTAAGTTTTGATGTTTTTTTTATGCAAAACCCATAGACTATCATGGCAATCTGTGGCTTCAGCCCTAGAATCTGCACGTGTTTTCCTGGTTTGATTTAAGCTTGCAATAGAACTAACTTGTGTGTGTGTTTATGGGCATAGTGCTTTGTCTTACCATTGTCCTTCTTTTGCACCTGAGAGCCATGATTTTCTCCTGTTTCTGTGCATGTTTCTCTGCACAAGAGAGGCCCCATGAGCACGCCTGCAGAACCCTTGCCCTGCATTCTGTAAGTGAGTTGCAAGAGAAGCTGTTGCCAAAACAGGGCTCTGTAAGAAATCTAAAGGTACTAAATTTTCTGTTTTGAAGAGAGTAGAGCTTTTACATTAAGTGGCAGGGCTTTATCTGTATGATACACTTTTTGAAATGTAAGTATGGAAGTAGAGGGGCCGCCTTGCTTGAAATCATTAGTCAGTATTGTGGCCACAGTGCCTGTCTGTAAACATACTTCTCTTTGCTGCTGTGATGTTGAAGTTCAAAATAGCATGAGACCTGCTGAATAACAGGAAAGACCATGTTCTGTTTTTTTGCTGCAGGGAAAGGAAATTTAATTAGTGTTTAGGAAAGAGCTTGAAATATGCTGCCTGCTGGCCTGACCATAGCAGGATTTAAACTCGTGTTGATTGACTGTAATAGTCATCAGTTATTCCAAGGTATTGCCACTGCTGAGATAGGTAACTAGAATATGTCAAGTAAAAAGTAAATAGGAGATAATGCTCTGCCGCTGTCTTTCTTATATATTTTTTTTCTATATTGAAAAGTGGTGAGAAATATCTGGACTTAGTGGGGCAGCTTTTGCAAGTCAGGGCATGAAAGAGAAGCTTGCCTTGAGCATTGCTGTGCCTGATACTTCTATCCTTGCTTCAGGCACAGAATTTTATTTATTTTGGCATGACAGCAGGCCATGCCATAGTTTAGTGGTTGAATAATGAAATGTGTTTTGCAGTTGATAGTGTCATGGCTCTGAAAGGCTGGGCTTACTCTGCCTATAAAGTAGGTATCTGTTTTTGCTTTGGTTGGCTTTTGGGCTTGAGATTGCTGATGTTGAATGATTAGGGATAGCATGGGAGAAGAGAGCATGGTAAAGGGAAGAACTGAATGTTACGAGGTTTAGTTTTTTGTTATTCCTCCTCAGTACATCTTATGTGATACTGCAGCTCTCATCACCTGTTGTTTCTGAGCAGTGTATTGCTTTAGTGAACTCCACATTTAGTGACCCTTCCTGTCAGTGTATGTAGAATGAAACATCTCCACTTACAGGTGTTTAAGAAGCCATTAACTAACTTGACCCATCAGTGGAGTTAAAAGACCATCAGGGATTCCAGGTGTCCTCAGTGTCTCCTTTTTCTTGTCTCTTACCATCCCTGTCTGCAATGCCAGTGTTGCTACAAATTACTGTGGAGGCATGACAGCTTAGCTGCATGCCTGTCTCTGAGATTCATGGATTGGTATGGAGCAGGTTCTAAGTTCTTTTCTGAAAGTATTTCTATTATTGTTTGCAGGAACTAGGCAAACAGCAGGAGAACTTTACTGATCTCGGTGAGGACTTTGGAAAAGACTATGACTTCTCAGCCCGAGAACCATCAGATGCTCCAATGGACTTCTCCAGTGCCCCTGGCAAACCTCACGAACACAGGGGTGAAGGCCCTGCTTACTCTTACACAACAAATGGACCTTTTAGAAGTGCTGATGAGACTGGAGATTCTGGCATGAGACAGAAGCCTTTCCCTCCCAAAATGGATGCAAGGTTATTTGGAGGTGTTAGGGACCTTGGAAATCCTTTTGCTGCTGCCTTTGGACAAAATAGGGCTTTTCACCAAGATCATTCCTCTGTTGGTGGGTTAACAGCTGAAGATATTGATAAAGCCAGACAGGCCAAAACAGGTTCACAGCAGAAACCCTACAAACAGATGGTATGTTCTTTTAATTAAGAATTCCCAGTACTGTGGTTTCTATACTGGATTGCTCTTACCTTCTCCTGTGTTTCTCTGATTTCTTCCTCTTCTGCTGTTCCCTTTTATGGAGGAAAAAGAGGGAAGTGTCAGTGCTCATTAGCTCTGATTTGTGTGATATTTGTTCTGTCAATAGCTTTTCAGGCTGTTTTCACACTTGCTCCTCTGTCAGGTAATCTGATGTGAGAGGATGTTTAAAAAGCATACATAGGGTTAGACTTCCATTTTATATTAACAGGATATCTTTCATTCACTGGATTATGAGGACTCCTAATACATAAAGTATGTTTTTATTGATATATGTTGCAGCAGAACTAACAGTGGAGATACTTGCCATCTGCTCTGACCTTCTGCCTCCTTCCCCAAATCCATTATCTGATGCTACTGTGGGTGCAGTCTGCTTCTGCTCCTCCAGCTGTTGTCTACAGTACTGAGAACCTGATAACCTTCCATACACTCCATGTGTGGAAGGGAGTTTGGGCTAGCATTGTGCAGCTTCTCTAAGTTCAAAATATAAGGATTGCTGAGCTGAAAGTGAAAATGGGGTTTCCAAACATGGTTGTCAGCTCTTCTATCTTTCCCACCCTTTTGTCTGCTCCTCTCCTTAGTGTGTGTTTCAGTTCAGAGTGTGTCTGTTCTACACTGTATTCACTTGAAAATCAACAGATAGGTTGTCTGTAGCAGAGTTGTTCAAGTGCTCTGAGTTGTGCTGCAGGTATCTGATTGTGTGCCCAGTTAACCTGTGGATTTCTTGTTTTGTTTTCCTTTCCCCCTCTCTCTGCTGCAGCTCAGTGAGCGGGCCCGGGAGAGGAAGGTTCCTGTCACAAGGATTGGACGGCTCGCCAACTTTGGAGGTCAGTTTGCACACCCTCAGTGGCCATGTCACTACCTTTGCACGTCCTGGTTAAGGGCTGGCTGTGACAGTGCTCCTGCTGAGGCATTAGGTGGTTCTAGTTTCTGGTTAAGCTTGCTGTAGGAAGGTGCTTTCCCACAAACAGCTGGTTAGCTCAGAGCTTGATGGGGGCTTTTCCATTACTCTTAAGAGTGTAGGGCGGGTGATTTGTGAGTGCATAGTAGAGCTGCACGTCTTCATGGCAACACATGCTGGACTGTGCTGTTTTAATGAGATTGGGGTGCAGGTTGTTCCCCAACCTGTACCAAATACCCTGGTGCTGCATATGTAATTTCACTTTACTGAGAAAACTCTCCTCCAAGTCCTTACAGTATGTGGTTACTGTCAAGCAGAGACAGCTGGAACAGCTGTTATTTTAAATAATCTTTTCTCAACATTATCTTTGCTAGTTCTCTGAACAGTGATTAAATATAAAGCATATCCTTTCGGTATTGCTTTTTGAGGGTGAGGAGATGAGAATAGTCAAGGTTTGAGTTACTTAGCCATTATTTATAAACTGTCTTCTCCCAGGAAAGGTACAAATTCTGAGCTTGTAAGATCAAGCTAGCTGAAACCTAAGTGAATTTTACTTGCAGAATGGGACTTGCTATGTCAAAAAGCAGCTAAATATCTTCAGAAATATTAACAGGTGATGCTTATCTAATGACATATCCGAAGCCATTGAAGGACTTAACATATTCCTGAGAAAAAGGGAACTATGACAGTGTGGCAGGTGGCAAGACGAACACAAGTAGTCTTACTTAGCTAATCATTAGATAAGTAGTCTCTTTGTTGGTGTGGTTGGGTTTTCTTGTGACTGTAATGTTTTGAGATGATAGCAACCTATCTAGGTTGTGAACACTCTCATGATTCTCTTCCACAAAATTTGATAGGGAAGCACATGTACAAAGTAGACATCCTTGTGTTATAGATCCCAGAAGAATGAAAAATAACCTGTCAAATGTAATTCAAATCAACTATTATTTAAAAAAAAACACCCAACAATTATTATTTCTCTGTGTGTCCCTTTGTCATATGCGCACTAGGAGGAGTTTGGGGCAGGGA
This sequence comes from Grallaria varia, assembly GCA_013396735.1. NCBI lineage: Eukaryota > Metazoa > Chordata > Aves > Passeriformes > Formicariidae > Grallaria > Grallaria varia. The sequence goes on along the minus strand of VWZG01000015.1, from coordinate 913,452 downwards.
CTGATTCTAAGCAGCAAGTGAGTTTTGTGACAAGTTTTTCATGCTTGTCAGATCTCTTTAACCGTGTAGTTCATTGCAGGCACTCTGGCTTCCCAGCATGGTTAGTGTTCAGAAGCAGGGTTCATGATCTACTTTTTGGAGTAACAAGATATCACTTTAAAACTCACTTGTTCTTAAGCTCTATTAGCATACAAGTCTGTTCTGATACAGCCTTGAAGTTTATGAAAAGTGTCACAACACTTCTAGCTGTCATCTTCTGAGTTCATCTGTTGCTGCTTGCTGACAGCTGGTGGATGTGAAGTGGCAGATGACCAAATTTTCTGTGAACTTTTGGTTTCAGAGCTGTTGCTTTGTGCTTCAGCTCTTGGCACCCAAGGCTGTTGCATGAGAGAAGGCTGACTCATGCTTCTAGGGGAAGTATAACTAACTACCTGTCTTCTCCTAACCTCAAGGTAAAAACCAAAACAAATAGCCTCATCAAACTAAAACCACAAAGGGAGAGTAAGAAAGAAAGACATTGTTTATAAGCAGCAACTCCAGACATATCTCTGTGTCGTGTTTGGGGGTTTTTTTTTGTTTTATTTTTTGGGGTTCTTTTGCTTTGTTTGTTTGTTTTTTTTGTTTTGTTTTGTTGGGTTTTTTGTGGGTTTTTTTGGTTTTTTTTTTGGTCTTGCTCTTCTCTAGTTGTCTGCCTTATATGATTAAAATTGCTCACAAGACAGAGCTCTTGCTTTCAGATTACTTTTGGGGTGAAATTGTGGCACAAAAAAGGTGTTCAGATGCTCTGGGCTCTGCAATCCCTTGTTAACGTTCATTGTTTATCTTTTCCTCTGAGTTTTTACTTGCAACAGCAAAGAGAAATAGTACAGTCAGTACAGTGGTTTAACAAATAACAGATGGGGTCTATAGGCAGTTTGATATCCTTTGGTAATGTTTTGGGAGTGTTTAAAAGGGCATTTAAGAACAGGACAAGGGGTAAATGCTTTAAACTGAAGAGGGGAGGGCAGGTTTACATAAGTTGTTGGGAAGAAAATCTTTACTGTGAGGGTGGTGAGGCACTGAATCAGGTTACCCAGAGAAGTTGTGAATGCTTCATCCTTGGAAGTGTTCAAGGCCAGGCTGGATGCAGGGGACTGGGAAGACATTGCATTTATGGCAAGGAGCAGCTCCTGTTTGCTTCAAGTTTAGAATTTTTATTTTTTTTTCTCCTTGAGAGATCCAGTGCAATGGTGAATCTCTGTCAGCCAGTTTGAGTGTGGCTTTTCCTGACTGGCTCTTACCTGTTAAGAAATGTTCTTTTCAAATTGCATTTCTGTGAAGCCTTTTACTTGCATGTAATACTGAACTGATGTTTCTCTGTGATCAGCACAAGATCCTCTACTGAACTCCTTTGTCCTGTATATGTATTTTTGTATGCCACTTGCAGCAGCCGGAGTGACTGCTCGTAGATGTATTTATAGTACTAAATATCATCCTTTATTTTTATTACTTTTTCTTCCCAGGACTGTAATCGACAAAACAGATTTTTCTGTAGTTTTTTGTTCCATGCTTGTTTTTAGCCTAATGGGTCATCAGTTCTACCCACACAGTTCTCGATCTCTTCTTTATTTCCATTCTCCTCTCCTTGTGTTATTTGACTTTTCTAAGCAGTTCCCATCTTCCTTTATCGTATTCCTGGTTTCTAAGTTTATTATTTTAATGATATATTAAGATCATTTTGCAGTAAAAAAAAAAATCAGGAAAATTCAGTGAAGTCTAGACCTGATGTGATTTTAACAATTTTGAAAACNTTAAGATCATTTTGCAGTAAAAAAAAAAATCAGGAAAATTCAGTGAAGTCTAGACCTGATGTGATTTTAACAATTTTGAAAACAAAAAAAAGCAAAAAAAAAAAAGGCAAAAAAAAAGAAAAAAAGATAGCCTCTTGAGGTATGTTAGTGAAGTATATACAGGACTGGCAACTGCAGGATTCAGATTATCACGAGTGACAAGTGTGTGTGTATTGGCTTTGCATGGCAAAGTTTTGGCTGCAGGGATGGCTTCTGTGAGAAGCTGCCAGAAACTTTCCCCAGAGATGGCTCCAAGACAGACCTGCTGCTGGCCAGGGCTGAGCCCATCAGTGATGGTGGTAGCACCTCTGTAATAACATAGTTAAGAAGCGGAAAGAACCTGTGTAGTTGCAGCTGGAGAGAGGAGTGATAGGAACAGCTCTGCAGACACCAAGGTCAGTGAAGAAGCAGGAGGAGGAGGTGCTCCAGGTGCCAGGACAGAGATTCCCCTGCAGCCCGTGGTGAAGACCATGGTGAGGCAGCTGTGCCCCTGCAGCCCGTGGAGGACCACCATGGAGCAGATACCCATCTGTAGCTCATGGATGAGCTTATGCTGCAGGAGGTGGATGCCTGAAGAAAGCTGTGACCCCATGGGAAGCCCATGCTGGAGCAGGAGCTCCTGGCAGGACCTGTGACCCCATGGGGGACTTCCACTGGAGCATGTTGGCTGTCAGGACTTGTGACCCTGTTGAGGACCCGCACTGGAGCAGCCTGTTCCTGAAGGACTGCACCCTGTGGAAGGGGCCTGTGTTGGGGCAATTTGTCAAGAACTGCAACCTGTGGAAAGCACTCACATGGGAGAAGTTTCTGGAGGATTGTCTCCCATGCTGGAGGAGGGGAAGAGTGTGAGGAGTCTTATCCCTGAGGAGGAAGGAGCAGCAGAGACTACATGTGATGAACTAACCACAACCCCATCTCTGTCCCCTGATGCTGCTGGGGAAGGGAGGGAGGTGGAGAATGCAGGAGTAAAGTTAAGCCCAGGAAGAAGGGAGGGGTGGAGAAAAGGTGTTTTATAATTCAATATTTATTTCTTATTACAATTCAGTGTTTATTTCTCATTACCCTACTGTGATTTGATTGGTTATAAATTAATTTCCCCAAGTCGAGTCTGTTTTGCCTGTGATAGTGATTGTTGAGTGATCTCCCTGTCCTTGATCACCCATGAGCCTTTCATTATATTTTCCCTCTCCCTTGTCCAGCTGAGGAGCTGGCAGTGTGTACTGTATGGTGCTTGTGCTGTTTTATGTGACTGAAACCAGGGCTTGGCAGGCTGAGCAGAGTGATAACAGCCCATTCAGTCTCCCGTTTGTTTTGTTGTATCAGTTGCTGAGCAAGAGGATTGGTCCTGAACAAAACTGGCTCCTGATCATCTCTTGATGGCCTTGGTTTGAAGTGTAATGGATGCTGGAGGTGCCTGGAAAATGTCTGAAGACCCACTCTGCTGGTATAGAACCAAGTGGCATTTTCCAGGTCTGAAATAATCTATCTGCATAAAGTGAAAGATGAAGGAGAGTGACTTTCTAGAGGTTCTTAGGGATATTATTTTTCAAGGTGCCTGTTCAGCAATGCTGAAAACCATCCCAATTATTATTCTTGAATGCAACACACATCTCACAGACAAGGAAAGTGAAGGACACGAGGAGTGACTTGTGCGGGGTCATTAGACTAGTGGCCCAGAGGAGAGTGCTTTTGTTACAGCCATGCAGGTTCTTTGAAGGGTTGACTTGGTCCTGGTAACAGGTGAACATTTGTCAGTGTGTAGTGGTTTGACCTTGACTGGCAGCCAAGTCCCATGTAGCTGCTTACTTGTTTCCTCCCACAGCATGAGGGAACAGGAAGAGCAAAAGGGAGAAAACTTGGGAGTTGAGATGAAGGTAGCTTAACAGGTGAAGCAAAGGAAGCTCCATGTGCAAGCAAAGCAGTGAGAGGAATTCAGTTGCTACTCCCTATTGGCAGGCAGATGTCCAGCCACTTGCAGGGAAGCAGGACCTCAGCATCTGTAGTGATTATTTGGGAAGGCAAACACCATAACCCCAAATGTCCACCCTTTAATCTTCCATTTTCTGACCTTGTACTGCTGAGCATGATGTTATATGGCATGGATATCCCTTTGATAGATTTGGATCAGCTGTCCTGGATGTGCCCTCCCAGCCTCTTGCCCACACCCAGCCTGCTTTTTGCAGGGGCAGGGTGGGAAAAAGAAAAAGCCCTGATGCTGTGCAAATACTGTCCATCAAGAGCCAAAACACTGGTGTGTTATCAACAGTTCTAGTTACAAATCCAGCGCCCAGCATGATAAAGGCTGCTGTGAAGAAAATGAGCTCCTTTTTCAGCCCAACCCAGTACACAGCATTATTTGTGTTCAAATAATACATGCATAGACCACAGCCTTTCACATGGGTGTGTGTGTGAAAGAGGCCTGGAAAACAAATCTGGTGGCATTTTGGGAATTTAGTGTTGTGGCTCTGAACCCTCTTGTCCACTACTTGCTTTCTGAGCCCCAGAGTGTTAGTCTGGTCTGTAGGAAGAGGAAGGGTGAAGTTTTCCACAATCCCAGAAGTGGGGTTGTAATTACCTGGTGGGAGAGAGGAATGACTCAGTGCAAGATGGGGGTCACCTTGTTTGTGCCCAGGCTTCCTAACTAACCTGAGATTAGCTCAGTTGGTTTGAGCATGGAGCTAATAACACCAAGGTTGTGGGTTTGGTGCCTGTATGGGCCATTCATTTAACCATTAGACTTGGTGATTCTCGTGAGTCCCTTCCACTTCAGAATATGCTGTGCTGTGACTTGCATCTACAAAACGTGTGCACACGTTTCTGTGCAGATGTGCAGAATGCTATGTGCTGGTCAGCTCTGCTTCCTTCATTGTACTGTGTTCCCTGGTTGTTTTACTTGGGAAGCTGTCCTGTAGTGCCTCAAGGAGGGCTTGGGGTGCTTGGAAAATGGGTGCATTGTGTACTGCCAGCAGTGTGCAACGATGGCAAGGCGGGATGCACCACTGCAGAGGAGATATGGAGGAGCACCATCTGTTCTGGTTGCCAGTGTCGTTTATTATCCAGAAAAATAAATATTTTGAGATTGGGAAGGCAGTGAGACCTTTGGTTGTATGGATTACTGTATGATTAGATCTGTGCCTCATTTAATCTTCGGTGGCTTTGCTCTGGTTAGTGGAGGCAGATAACGCTTCTTTTGTAGTTGTAGCTTAACCTGTGGCTGTGAAACAACACCCTGGAATTCACTGCTTGCCAGAGAGGTAGTGCATTTGGAGTGCTGGTGTTTTGTCTGCTGGTCTTACTGTTGCTGTGCAGGATTACTGTCCAGCCCCATTCCTTGGAATTGCAGGTTACAGTGCTGCTGGCATAAGGTGAGCCTCAGGAAGAACATTTCTGTTCTTAGTAGTCAACAAGTACATCAAAGTAGTAGACAGCTAATGAGCATGAATAAAATGAGTGCTTAGAGAATGTTGCAGAGCCTTACACTCAGCAGGCAGTGGCTTTATCTAAATATGATTTTGCTTCCTTCTGCTGTGGTGGCATGGTGGTAGGTGAGAGAGATTCTGTTCTTTCCTGAGAATTGTACTTTGACAACCATGTTTGTGAGATTTTTTTTTTCCCCCCTTCTTCTAAACTCCACAGTTTGAGTTTACAGCAGGACCTCAGCCAGAGCACAGAGCTCTGAGTAGCACTTGTGATGTGGCTTAGAAAAGCCAGATGTCCCAAACTGGCCTGGCCTATGGTTCCTGGCTGGCTTGCTGGGCTGAAGAGGTGTCGGAGAAAACTCTCAAGTGTCAAGTGAAGATGACTCCATGGCAAAAGCCACCATGTTCTAATCAAGCCGTTGTGCATTTGACTGTGTGTCCTAAAGTTAATTACAAAAAATGCCTCCATATGTGGCTTGGAAGGTTTTTGCCATTTTGACCTGCGTTTTTTTCTTCTTGTTTTAAAGGATTAGCTGTTGGTCTTGGCATTGGGGCCTTGGCAGAAGTTGCAAAGAAGAGTCTTAGACCTGAGGAACGCAGTGGTAAGCCCTTTTGCTGTCCTCCCCTTTCTTTTTTTAATCCCAGATACTGTTTACCTGCATTTGCAAGACTGAATTATTTTGAAAGCTGGGATGGTAAGGCAGTCAGAATAACGGGGATGTGGGTAGTTTTCATTTTCATCATAATCCTTCTCTGTCTGCAGGCTCTTCTCATGTCAAAGTGCACTCCCTACACAAACAGGGGTCAGAGGCAAATGTGAGAGAATGAGTTTGTGCCAGGACAATTCGTACAGCTTTACTTCTCCACAGCCACCCTTGAGTTTGAATACTATCCTTGTGCCTGTTCTGAGGTTCTCTTGGCCTAAGTGTATTTTTTAAAGCTGTTCAGTGAAACTACATAGTTCTTTCAATACAGAGCTGTAGTTGAGCCCCTATGTCTGAAACTTTGATAGTGGTTGCAGTCTATTTGAAATTTAAGGATGTTCTGACTAGGAGAAACTTGGAGGATGGCTGTTCTCTTATTTGAGACAAAACACTTCATGTTCCTATTAAATAGCAATTATCTATTTTCAATATCTGTGTTTTGCTGCCTTCTAAAGGATTCTCATAACTTGTCAAAAGGCTGTGCCATGCAAGTTGACCTGATCCTCTTTTCTTCCCAGCTTGTTTGAAGTTGGAGATAAAAAGTTCCTAAGTTTTACCTGACCATGTCAGTGTGGCTTTCTTCTAAGTATATGAGTTGGTAAAATATGGTGGCACTGAATGGTTGTGTGTGGGTGAATGGTTTAGGACATGAAAAATACATGGTGTTCTTTTCTAGAAAACATGAAGTTACTCTAAAGTTTATGGTTCCATTCCCTCGTTTCTTATCCAGGAAAAGCTCTGGTGGGATCCTGCAAAATGTCAAGTTCTTTGGTACAGTTCCTGCAGGCTGTTTGGTCTTCAGTTGGTCTCTCTGGTTTGTCTGGTTGTGTGTTAAATTACTGCCAGTGACCAGAGGGAGCTGATGAAAGGTTTATACTTGTAGTTGAAGTAAAAATGAAGTCAAATTGTTCCTGGTTCAGAAGCGTTGCTTTGAGATAATGACAGCTGCGGGGTCCTTGATTTTTTTTACTCTATGGTTGGTAATATTCTACTCTAAAGCCAGTTTCTGTCTTTGCCCTCATTTCCTTTGAGGGTGGTAGGTGGATGGAGACAGAGGCAGTGTGAACATCTGTTCCAGGAGGTACTGGAGTGGATGAAAACTGAAAAAAATTTGGAGGGGGAAAGATCCCCAAAGCCAACATCCCAGGAGATGAACCACATTCCCCATTTGGGGAGGCAGGAGTAAAGCAGGGTTTCTGTGCCACCCAAGACACTACTTGTACAGGGAATACCAAGAGGTATTAATAGCCAGGTAATGCAGAGCAGCCCAGCAGAGAAAAAGGATTCTTGGCAAAGAGTTCTTGTTTCTCTCCATGACCTGAAGTGTTCTGAGGCTGAGTGGGGGTTTCTTTGCTTTGATTTAAAAACACACATTCAGGCAACATGGCCCATCCTGTAGACAATCCTTGAAGGCTTTTTCTTTCAGCACTTGCAGCGTTTGACAAGTTGCTGATACCTGTTGGAAGCCTATGATGTTTATTGAACGAGGAGGAATTGCACAACTGTTGGTATTTCTCTGCTTGCCAGATTATTTTCTAATTGGGCACACCCCGAAGTGAAACATGGGCTTGCAGGGCTGTGAAATTTGAGGGAATAACATGAGCTTTGTTTCTCTCCTTTACAGCAAGAAAAGGATTATTTTTTTTTTTTATTTAGAAGGCAACAGACACCTCTTTTTTTTTTTTTTTTTCTTGCAATATAGCAATTGCACCTTTAGATTTTTTTTATTTGTGCTAGGGAAACTATTATTTTCCTGTGTAACTATAACTTGGAGCCAGAAGCCTGCTCTGTGGTCTTGAGTCATGCTTTGGGAAGAATGATTTTCTTGAACAAACATTGATTAAATAATAAGGCAATCAGAACTGCCAAGGTCAATGCTAGGCAGGGGAGTTAGGAAATGACCTGACTTTTATTTTTAGCTGTTTGTCTTTCGTTCTTGCTTCGCTTCTTGCTGTCAAGTCTGCTTAGATAAGATCTTGGAGGGTTATGCTGTAAAGGAGAATGATAGCAATAGTGGGCTTGAGAATGGGCCAAGATCGGTGAGTATTTTCAGCCTTCATTCTCTTTTGGAGTTTCTCAGGCCAAAGACACTGCAGGGTCTCCAGGTGACTCAGCTATGGCTTCTAGGATGTGTCTAGGATGTGTTTTCTATGGTATTTTACAGCAGTGGTTAAGGCTCCATGAATGAGAACTCTCTCCATGGGCTCTGCTCCTGCAGAAATGCATGGCAGAAGATACATATACAGTGAGAGTCCAAGTTCCGTTTTCTCACTGTTCTTCTGACAGTATCAGCCTTAGCTGTTCTTGGGGGAAATCTCTTGATGTAAGTATCTCTTTAAATACTTCTTTAAAAATACATGTGCATGACTATCATGATTTCAGCTTGAGGTGTTTGTGTCCACGTTTGGTGGCTGCCAGCACTATAAGCTCAGGCTAAGACCTGTCTCTTTGGAGAATGACATATTGTCCTGTTTTCTGGTAGCTTTTGGAGGATGTAATTTCTTGACCTACTCCTGCAATATTAATATTAACTTCTTGGCACTTTATGATTAAACAAATGTGATGTGTATACACCCAAAGGCATGCCTAAGACTTTCACACTGTTGCTGTCATCCAAGAGTAACGAGAAGGAGCTTTCTCTTGGTTGCCCTCCTCTTGTCTAGTCAGAACAAACGGAAGTGTCTTGCACCTTTTAAATGAAGTTAGAAACTCTGGTCCTTCAGTCCCAACCCCCACGCCAGACACTCCTGAGCTACACATGATCCCAGTAGCACAGCTTGTACTTCTTCTTTCCATTACTGTTAGTGGAGGTACCGCAAATTCTTACTCTCTTGCACATTCTCTATCAGTTGTGCTAGTGCTGATCTGTCTTTTCCTGCTCAATTTCCCCATCCTTGTTTAGTAGCCATAGGGCCCTTCTCACTCTACTTCCAGTTGTCTGTTTCCATAAACAATTCACTTCTTCAGGGACCTACCCTAGAACAAAAAAAAAAAAAAAAGTCTGGTGCAAGAATTTGTGATTTTCTTCCTTTTCCATCCAAGACTGATGTCCTGGACATGAATTCTGTCTGCTGTCAAATTCTTGTGAGTGGGTGCAGGTTTGTTTGTTGGTTTTTGGTTTGTTTTTTTTTTTAAGGGCTTAAGGCCCTTTAAATTTTTAAGTGGTTTGACTCATCTTACTCTGTTAAAAAGAGGATGGCTTACTTGGTTTCCAGATGAATTTTCTTGGTAGGCTGATGGAGCTAATTAGCTCCATATATAATAATATAAATAACAGTTTCCCTAGAACAAATTAAAAAAACCTAAAGGTGCAATTGCTGTATTACAAGAGAAAAAATGGTGTCTGTTGCCTTCTAGTAACCTCCTTGATCACTTGGTGACCTTGGTGGCAGCCTCAGTATTTACAGTGTGTATCTACAGTGCAAGGCTCCCACAGGGTGGGAATAGGAAAGTAGAATAAATTCCCAGAAATAAAAATGAGTGTCCAAATGAACAACCGCCATTACTAGTAAAGAGACTCTGGGTTCAAGGTCAACTTTGTAACTTATTAATGACCTGTCCCAGGCTGTTCTGTTAGGCACTGCACAAATGCCAGGCCAGGCACAGCCCCGATGGGCTGGCACTTGGCCTGGGTTTGAACACAGAGTTATTTTCTTACGAAAAAGAAATCTCCTTGGATTGTCAGTCCTAAGTGCTTAGTTATTTTCTTGAGGCTTCTTGTGCCCCAAAGTTTGCATGGCAAATGGTCCTGAAAACAAATATCCACAAAATCCAGTTGCTCATTTTCCATTTCATGTTGGGCAAGGAATGATGCAGCTGTGAGTTGCATACAGATTTGGAAGGGTTTGTGCTGATTCTGAATTTGGAAAGAAAGAAAAAGGTGGGTTAAGCACTTGCAAGAGTGTCTGCCTGCCACCTCTGCTGTGAAAGAACTGACAGGCTGTAGGTGCTGTGGCTGCAGCAGCCTTCATTTCTGAGGTTTCCATGTTGCCACAGCTGGTATGTAACTTCTCTTTGCCTTTTTTTCTTTCCCTGATAAAAAAGTAAAATGAGCTTTGTGATCTGAAGATGGGGAGAAAATAACTTGAGGCATCAAAAGATGCCAGACATATTTGGAAAAAAATGTTAACTTACTGAAAATTGGCGTATTTTTCCATGAACTTGTGGTGAGTTTTATCCTCAATTCCTTTCCACTCAGCCTTGGAAGCCTGTTTTTGCTTGCCATACATATAGTTCTGCTTTTGAGTTGCTACCAGGTCACCTTCTTGTTCATGCCCAGTTGGAGCGAAGTACATAGACAAGAGCTGCTCCCATCCTGTTGGGCTGCTTGGTGATCAGGTATTGCCCCAGGGGGCTTGCTTCAGTGAGAAGCATGTCAGGAAAAGAGGACTGGGAGTGCCTGTGTTCTGCTCTTTCTCTGATAAGACTCTTTTAAAATTGTCAGGGTTCACTGGCTTGTGGAGGTGACTTTAATCATTAACTAACTCCTTTATTCTTCGGCCAACTCAAAGGAGGATGTTTTTGTGTGCATTGGTGTGAAGGAAGGTATGGTTTTGATTCAATACTTTCCCTGTGTTTTCTAATACAGGGGTTTGCCTCATCATTGCTAAGGACACAGTTTTCCTGATAGGACAGTTGAGATGGGAGCATTAAAAATCAGAGCTCTGTTAGTGTCATGGGTTTCCTGGAATCTGGGTCAACCTACTGCAGTTTTGTGCCTTCCAACACTTCACTCTCCAGAGACAGCTTTTCAAAGCTGGGCAAAGCCAGATCATTCTGCTCTGGGCAGCTCTACCTGTTCAGCCTCTCAGACTCCTTACATCCAGGATCCACAACAAAATGTGCTCTGAGGATTGCTCTGTGTGATGCAAACAGTGAATTCTGGCCCCTTCCTGCTTCTCTGCATCTTGCTCTCAAGAGCAGGATCGTTGTTCTACTCCTGGTGTTTTTATTCCTCTCCTTTTCATGTACGTTATTGACTCAGGACAGGGATTTGTACAGTCTGATGTCCCACATGCAGTGCTGTCTTGTTGCTGTCTCACAAAACAGGTGAAAGAAACAGAGGAGGGGAGGGCTGAGGGGCAGAGCTTTGCCCCCCTGTGCACTGCCAGTGGAGAGTTCACTGCAATCACTTTTGTAAGGAGTGTCTCTAATAAGTCCAGCTCTTTGCAGGGACTGAAGGGTGTCTGTGAGATCAGTAACATGCTTGGCACCTCAAGAAAGTGGTACCAAGTTGTGTGAGTTACCACAGTTCAGAAGGGACCACTTCAGTCTGGCTGTTGTTATTTCTCCTGTTCCCTGGCCAGTCTAAGCTCCCTCTTGTGTACCTTCCTGAGAGCTGCCTGGAGATCGAGAGGATCTCTGGCTGTTCTAGTCTGTCCGTGGCACACCCATAATTTCCATCTTCAGGGTTGTTTTCATCTGCTCTGCCTTTTTGGGCCCTATTTGTTATACATGGGGGCTTCAGCTATTCTGTCCTTAGTACCCTTTCCTCTGAAGTGTTGAAGAAAATTATGTAGCTGCAAGATCAGCATACTAACTGTGGGCTTTGCAGCCTATCTGCAAGGCCTGACCTTCCTCCTGCTTGGCTCTTCATCATTTAGAGCTGATCTGCAGCCCCAAGAGAAGTGGTTGGTGGGTGCCTGCCTGCCCCCTCAGTCCCTGGAGAAGTAGGTCTGGGTTGCTTCTCCCAAAGGCACCACAAAATGGAATGAGGGTCTCCTCTCTCCCATAATAAAAACTTTAAAAAAAAGTTGAGGGGAAATGCATCTTATGCTGCATAAACCCCATGTTGCATACCTGGAACTGTGGCACTGGTGTGCAGGTGGCTGCAGGGACTACTCTAAGCCTGTCAGACATCAGGCTTTACCTTGAAGACAGGAATGTGTGTCTTGGAGTATGTGTATTTTGTGCCTTGCTCTGTTCAAGCTTTTGCCCTTAGACGTGCCAGCACGTTCTTGGTCTGTGCCAGTGTGCTGCCAAGGCTTTTGAGGATTCCCCCTTGCTGTGGCTCACTCCTACTGCCCTTCTGTGGCTGTGCTGCAGTCCATGATGTGGAACTCGGGACACCCTTACATACTGTTGTAGGCTGAGGTAGCTGGTACAGTGACCTCAAGCACCAACATCTGTGCTGGGTCCTGGACAGCTGCAGCACAGACATTCTTGGAGGTGTGACTTGCTTGACCTCAAGCCAGCAATGTCAGAGTTGTCACAAGATGTGTTACAACTTTAGTCTGTGCCCCTGGGTTGCTGTGAAGGCACTCAGTGTAGTCCTAGTTTCATTTCTCCATAGAAGGACAAATTTCCTGCTGAATGTGGGCTAACATCATGCAGTGGGCTTGCCAGGATAAGGGTGTTCTTTTTTCATGCTCTTTCTCTCCTTGCCCTCAGGAAAGAAAGCGGTGATGGATTCTAGCCCATTCCTGTCGGAGGCCAATGCGGAAAGAATCGTGAGGACCTTGTGCAAGGTCCGGGGAGCAGCACTGAAGCTGGGACAGATGCTAAGCATTCAAGGTAAGTGGTAGCACAGGTCCTCAGTTATCCTCCTTAGTACTGCCAGCTGTGATACATGATCAGCTGTCTGCCATCAGTCAGCATCAAGTGAATGTGGAGAGACAGGATTTCTTGTGTGACAGCAGTGACGGATACATGTTTTGAGTTCCATCTAATCCCAGTATGAAGTAACTAGATGCATGCACTTTATACAACTACTTGCCCAATGTCCATATTGTGTCAGGCACAGAAGTGAAATTGGTTGAGAATTCACTGTCTGTGAATTTTAGCGGCTGTGCTACAAGCAATTGTTGAGAAATAGAGCTGTGCCTCTACTCACTCTACTCGCAGGTGTCCTGCTAGAAAGGAGGAGGATGATGGCAAGAACGCGATCCTGACCTTTGTTCACCAAAACGAAGGTTATATCCACAGTGCTCTCCCACTTGGCCACCTTTTTGTGGTTTACATGATTTGTGGGTACTTAAGCTTTACTGGAAAAGTCAGTACAGCTGATTATCTTACCAGGTGTTAAATACTTGTTTTCATCTTGAGGAGACTTCAAACTGGTACTTACCCCATGGGGCTCTGCAGTCAGTGACCACAGGTGAAGGCATGAATAATGTCAGTGTCTGCACTGAACTATTGTGTTGCTCCTGGGAGATGGCAGGTGTGCTGAATTCAGACCTTATCTGGACCTTTCCACACTTTGTCTTTCTGCCAACTTGATAGGAGATGGAAAAACCAGCCAAAAATAGCTGTAAGGCTTGTCTGGAATAGTTGTCATTGAAACTGAGTCAGTGTCTGAATGTTTGAAGGACTTGCTTTGCTTGGCTTATGCTTCTTGAATTTTTGTTAAGTGTTCACTGATGAGACTGGATCTAGTGTATTAAATAACTTGGGCTTCCCAATAGAGCAGGACCAGCTCCCTGTTCCAGAGAGCCCTGATTGTGGCATTTTATTTGCTAATCACTTGGTTTAGGTGTGTGCCAGGCCGATGGCCACATGCACAGAGCTAGATGGGAGGCATCAGCTGCTGTGTCAAAGGCTGCCACCCACATGCTGTTTTCTCACCCTCTAGAAACTGCCAGGTGCCAAAGTCTGATGGTTCACACTGCAGATCCAGGAGGAGCTTATGTGCTCCTTGCTTTCCAGTGTCTGGTATGTGGCTGAGTGAGCCATGCCTGGAAGTCAGCTCTGAAGTTAAACTTGTCTACCATAGGTGGGATTAATTTCAGATTCTTAGGACACTGAGTTGCTCCTGATTTGTGCCCAGGCCTGGTCACAGCTGCCCTAGGCTTGGATGTGAGTGCAGGGGGAGTAGCTGTGAAAGGCCAGCTGTAAGGAGCAGAAATGCTGTGGGGTTTTGTTACTTGCCTGCTGTCTCCTAATGTTACTGAGCTCTGGCAGGAGTGTCAAATACCTGCTGATTGATTTCATTTTGTCAAGAACAGGCTTTCAGCAGCCTCAGTAGTTGTACCCAGCCCTTGTTTGGCTTGTGTGCCAAGCGTGTGGAGCACTGCTGTGCCTGGTGAGAATGCAGGCCCCTGGTAGCCTTGCTGAGGGACAGCTGTAGTGAAATAAATTACACACCATCAACAGAGCAGAGTATTCATTTCTTGGGCTGGCCATTTGGACAGGAGGGTTTCACTCAGTTCCTGCCACTTCTCTGTGGCCTGAAGAGTTTGAATTCACTGCTTCTATCAGCAGGTCTGGGTGTTAATTGAGTGCAGAGGCTCCCTGCAGTTGAGCACAAGTCACAGAGCAGTGTCTTTAAAACCCCTGATGTCTGCTTGTGGGAGTCAGAGGATTTGTTAGGGATCCACATCCCTGAAGGTCACGAACAGAAAAGATGCCAAGGGCCCCAAATCATTCTGTCTGGTGCATATGCTCTGGGAGATGTTGGAAGGGCAGCTGCATTTGCCAACTGAGAGTGCCCTGCCTCAACTCTTGCTTTGTGTTTCGTTCCAATAAGGCCTCATCTGTTTACCACAAAGACGTATAACCTTATTCATCAGCATGTTGAAAGCCTTGGTTTGTCAGAGTTGCTTCCGCAGCATGACTGATTTTTTTGACGTTGCTGCTGAGTTTCTGTACAGTCAACCTGGACTTGCAGGTTTCTTGGCTATTTGGTGTTGTGCTCTTGAACAAAGTGGTGGTGGTCAAGCAGCACCAGTTAAGGATGCCTTCTCAGACTAGGGGTTGAAATTGCCTGTGAGGGGTTTGGATGTCAGCAGTAAGCAAAATAACAGAAGTTGATCCAAGATGCTTGATGCAGACCCTGATACCTTGACAGAAACAGCTTTTGGGAGCTCCGGTCACTCTTAGTGAGGTCCATTCTCTTTCTGCCCAGTCATCCTTGGATGTGCAGGGTTACATGTTGCAGCATGACAGTTAATACTTTCACATACCCAGGAGAACAGTTTTTATAGTGTTCACAGGCTTGGCAGTGATGCACCATCAATGACAGAGCAGATGTTTCTTTTGTTGTTTGGAAAGCACACGCAAATGCTGTGTCTCACCTTCTTGCGGGTTTGTAACATCACAACAGGAGCTTTACTCACCATTCCTGCAATGTCTGCTGATCTCTGACTTGCAGTGATGAAATGGGAGCTCCTCTTAATAGCTCTGTTGGTTCCACAGTGGGAGTTTTTTAGTACTTTAAAATGCTGCTGTGGTTTAGTGGGAATGTCTAAACAATGCTGAGTGTTAATGTGATGTGTCTGCATTATGTATCTTTTTCTATCCATTCCTTTCCACCCATCTTCCCAGGACTGCGCTCTTAAGGTCACAGTTTGTTTCCTGGGATAGACTTACGGTTGTTCATGCGTCTGTAAATGGAGAGGAATGATAGATTTTTATTTGAATGTCACCAGGACATATGCAGATTGACTTCTCAGGATTGAGGCCAGTAGCCTGGACTTTTCCAGTGCTGGGAGAGCAGCAAATAGATCTAATTCCTCCATAATCCTTTATGAAATGGAAAGTTTTCCAGAACTGGTAGTTTTTTTTTCTGAGCTGTTGTAGAAGCCATTGCGCAAGCAGAAGACTAATCTTTCAAGATGCCCTTAACACTCCTCTTTCTTATGAGTGTAAATATTTGCTCCTTCTGACTCTTAAAATTTTTGGCTCAGCTATGTTTTCCTCTATCCACTTTTAGTAGTTGTTTACAGTACCAGATGCTGAATCCTCCTTTCTCCAAGAGTTCACCACTTGCATAAATGGTGTTTTGCCATTGCACAGCTTTCTGGAGAGGCTGCTGCCCCTTAAAATGAACTGGAACTTTGGGATAACTCTCAAGGGGATTCCTTCTATGACCTGTGTTTCCGTGACGCAGTGGCCTCTCCCAGACCTGAATGCTGTACTACTGCCAGCAAGAAGATGGGCTGGTGGGTGACAGAGGTTTGTGCAG
The DNA here is from genome assembly GCA_013396735.1 of Grallaria varia. Classification (NCBI taxonomy): domain Eukaryota; kingdom Metazoa; phylum Chordata; class Aves; order Passeriformes; family Formicariidae; genus Grallaria; species Grallaria varia. The sequence goes on along the minus strand of VWZG01000015.1, from coordinate 897,599 downwards.
AGCACTCTGCTCTTGGGTTTGTGCAACCTCCAGTACACCGAAAGCCTTCGTGCTGTGCAGAGCTGCCCACTGCTCTTGTCAGTGCTGCTAGACAAAGCAGACTTGATTCCAAAGTGTCTCAATATGCTTTCTAGCATATTCATACTTTGTCTTTCCCTCGGTGATTGGGAGGGGATGCACAGAAATTCTCTCCTGCTGCAGCAGGAGGGTGGCTTAGGAGTTGTTTTGGTAATATAAGGGGTTTTTTTTAAAGAGTGAAAAGGAAGAAGGAGCTTTTTCCCTTTGTTTTGCTGCTCATGCCCAGGACTCGTTTGGCCCATTTCTAAAGGTGTGATGCCTCAGGAGAAGCCGCTCAAATGCTGTTTCTGGGTATGGAGAGTTTCTGAACTAAAATGACTTCCAAAACCTTCACTGGAATATACTTTGGGGGCAGGACAGCCAGACTGGTCCAAATGCAGGTGCATATTTCTGTGTGTGCTGAAGAGCTGGAGAGTGCAGTGCCTGCACTGACTGTGTGTGCTTTTCCCTTGGCAGATGATGCCTTCATCAACCCCCATCTCCAGAGGATTTTCGAGCGTGTACGTCAGAGTGCTGACTTCATGCCAATAAAGCAGATGATGGTGAGGAATATTCCTTACTGCTTATCAGGGGAGGAGGGACAATGACAAAATAAATGTCACCCGTGATATACCCTAGTAAGGGAGGTGGTGGATGGGGATTTTTAAGAGTATTCTTTCAATAATGTTGTGTATGTTCAATTGTGGGTAGCACCTGATTCCTTCTCTCAGTTATGTGCTGCCTTTTCTCTCCAAAACATTGAAACACAGCTCTAGACAGAGGGGAAAAATGCAGAAGTTTTTATATCCCGAGACTAATGTTGATGGAACAGGATGTAGCACACAAATATGATTATAGGGTCTTGTTGACTGTAACCTTCTCTTCTGTTTCCTCTTGTTTTTCTAATGGGTATTAAGCCAGTGTCTACAAGTGCCCACGTCCCATTTTAGAAACAGATTTACAAGCCTTAGTCTGATGGAAAATTAACAGCAACTTTGTCCTTACTGTTTTGCTGAAGTGTAACCCACCATCAAGAAGAGCTAGAATGAAGTAAACTAAGTTGCTTTCTCTAATGTGCATGTTGTCTCTGCTTCCCTCTGTAAATTAAGATATGAAGGGTACTGCAAAAGGAATTGTCAGCACTGCTTGTCTTCTGGAAGACACTGAGCAGCGCCAGAACTTAAATATGGCAGTCTGGCAAGGTAGCAAAAAGGCTGTTAAAGCAGGCTGTGATGTTTAATGGTCAGTATTGCCTTAGAGAGTCATTCTTGCATGGCTGGATTGCTTCTGTTCAGCTTGGCAGCATGATGAAAGAGGAGAAAGAGGTAACTCCTTGATCGTTTTCAGGAAGCTAACAAGTGACACCAAAAAGGGGATATTTGTATTGCTAAGGCAGTGCTGTTTGTGTTCAGGGTCTCTGTCCTTTATGCCAGAGTTTCACAGAGATCTGATCGGCATCTCTTCAGTGCTGGGCAAGCATTGCTGGCCAGACCACTCCTTGCCTTGGTGTGCAATGGTGAGGCAGGGAGGATGATCTAGTAAGCAGGGTATAGGTACTCAGAACTACTATAGGCTGTGTGAGTCACCTTAGAGGAACATGATTCCAGTATTGAAAGTATTAAATTTTTTGCTTCCCATGCCCTGATGCTTTTTTTCATTTGCAGAAAACTCTGAACAATGATCTTGGCCCCAGCTGGAGGGATAAGCTGGAGTCCTTTGAAGAACGCCCCTTTGCTGCTGCTTCAATTGGTCAGGTTCACCTGGCACGCTTGAAAAATGGGAAAGAAGTTGCCATGAAAATCCAGGTGGGCTTCACAAACCAGCCTTGTCTCTTGTTTGTGCTCATAGAAGGGCAGGAGAGCTGCATGTGTACTGCTAGACAAAAGGAAACATTTTAATGCAAGTGAAAATGTGGGTTCAGAAATACCTTACCTAGTGTAAGTAGATGGGAAAGACAGGAAAGGTTTTGCAGTTTGAGCCACTCTCTGAGTCCAGATGAGTAGGAGACATCTTATAGGTATGTCAGCATGGGGATGGTGGTGGTGAGGGACTGCTTCTACTTTAAGGGCTGTATGTGAGGGTCCTACCTGCTCCATAGGTCAGTCCTCTTTCTGGGATGTACACGTCACATGCCCCTTTCTGGCCACAGCCCAAAGGTTAAAGATACGTGAAGTGACATGCAGTGGTGGTCTGACAATGCAGGAGGGTATTCACCAACTCACAGTACAGCTGGCAGCAACCTCAGGTGGCTATTTCCAACAAAATTAAGTTCTTGTACAGCATGGTTTATAATCCAAAGGAGTGAGGTCCCTTGCTGACTGAACAGTATCCCAGGCAGAGCTGGTCATCTGGTTGGTAGTTTTTTTTGTAGAGTAGGGAGACTTTAGAAACAGCGTGAATGGGTACTGGTGTCTTATTCTCAAGCCATTTGTGTGCAAAGTACTCTCTGAAGTGAGGCCAAGGTAACAGCAGCTGAAACTTAACGCTCTGGCATCAGCAGACATTCCTCTCCACATCAGTGGAGACTTGTTCCCTTCTTGACAGACAAGGTGAGAACAGGAGGAGGCACCTTTGCCAGGACTGGCTCAGCCTCACTGCCCTGCTGCTGTGAACGAAACACTCTGGGCTGTCGTGGTGTTGCTGTGGTAGGGAAATGACTGACTGCTGTAGCTGTTGTGAGATCCATGTGTCTGAGAGCCTATCACAGCCTGTCTGTCTGTCCCCTGGTTTAGATGCTGGGCTTTAAATAAGCATTTAGAGGAAAGATGTGCGGGTCAGGTATGCATGCCCTGGCTCATTGCTAGGCTATAGGTGGATGTGATGGGGTCAGTGGGCGCTGAGCTGGAAGGTGTTTTTATCTTGCCCTGTACAACCAGGTCATCTGGTCTCACCACAGCCCTGCCCTATTCTGTCCCACAGTACCCCGGAGTCGCCCAGAGCATCAACAGTGATGTTAACAACCTGATGGCTGTCCTGAGCATGAGCAATATTCTCCCTGAAGGTAAAAAGACCAAGAGCCTGGCAAGCCCCATGTTCCCACTGGTGCAGGTTGCGTTCTGCCAACCCATTTCAAGCAGTGCATTGCATGTTTTTCTCCACGGACTGGAGGGAGAAAACGGCCTCAAGGGAATGGGGAAAAGGACTTCTAAGTCTGCCCAGGAGCAGACTTCCTGCAGAAAGCAGGAGAGGTAGTGGATGTGGGCAAAAGGTGCAGGGCCAACTTGGGGAGCCATGTGCTGCTCCCCTCTCCTACTGCAGAGCTGCCACTGCCTTTGCTGGACATGTGCCTTACCCAGTGTCCACTCGGTGGGGTGGGGACTGCACCTCTGTTGTTTTTCCCAGCCATGCATATGCACACACTTACCAGAGTAATGTGCACTGGTCTCTGTGTGCTCTCTGTAGCAAAGGACCCATAGAGATTCTTGGCAAAGCATAATGTGCCTGGGAGTATTCTCTTTTGCTGGCTCTCTAGGCATGAAGTGTGGGCAGTGTTCAGGTTAGGTCATCTTGCTGTTATTTTCTGGTACATTCAGCAGAACTCATACCTCCATGTTTCCTGTAGCCCTCCACGCCTGCTATTCTCTGCTCTTCCTAATTGTTCTGTTCTTTCCAGTCACAGTTGTGGAGAACTAAGATTTGGAACTTGCTCGGTATCCCAGCAAATGGATAAGTTCCTTTTCCCACAGGGAATGCAGGACTTAACACCTCTTTTTTTTCCAAAGACCTGCCTGCAGCAGCTGTAAATCTTAGTTGGGACTAACAAATGCTGCTTTAAAATCAGGCTGGGTGCTGACAGAATCTGAGGCTGTGCTCTCTGGTGGCTGGGCAGGGCCCTGCAGAGGTTGCTGCAGTCCCAGCTGTGTCTGGCCCGAGAGGCAGATTGCTTTTCCAACTTCAAGACTAAGAAGACCAGATGTGGCAACTCAGGCCCTGGCTACGTGCTGCTGCTGCAGTTCACTGTTAGTCATGCTGACTGTTTCTGCCTAGTAGTGCCTGCTCCCAGTAGTAGGCAGATACGGTTTTGTGTCTTTTTTTTGTTGCTTTTCCCCAGGCTGCTGTTTGGGTGCCTCTCCTCCTTGGTGTGTGCCTGTTCACGGAACAGCCACCTTGGGCTGTGGGGTGGGAGCTAGGGGAGGATGGAGCTCTGCTGCACAAGGACAGTGGTGTGGACTACCTTGACTTAGAAGCAGCTGTGTAGCCATGGCCTGGGATTACTGCAGAACCTGTGGGCTGCTGGAAATGCTCTTTGGCTCTTTGGGGCTTCTGGTACTCTTCAGGTCCAAGCTGGCTGGAAAGCAGGTTGCTCCTCCAGTGCAGCTGTGGAAAGCATAGCCTGAGGGCATCCTTTTCTCTAAGTCTCCTTTCTCTTCTGCTGTTTGACCTTCAGGTTTGTTCCCTGAGCACTTGATTGAAGTCGTGAGCAGAGAGTTGGCCCTGGAGTGTGACTACCTGAGAGAAGCTGCCTGCGCAAGGAAATTCCAGTATGTTCATACCATGGCCTTCAACCCCACCTGTCTTCATGTGTGTGAAACACAGGAAGGGTTGCTTAACTTCAGGGATGGTGGGGAGATGAATGCTGTGCCCTGCCATGTGGCACAGGGGAAGTGTTTGTGGCCTGGGCTGTCCCCTAGAATTACACCTTGTCTCAGCCAGGCATGTATTCAGTCAGCTGAAATGTGATAGCATAGCCTCTCTGCTCCAGTGCAAGCCTGTCTGTTTTGCCACATATGAAGGTGCTGCAGTAACTCCCGAGGCCAGGTTGCAGTGCTATTCTGTGTGCTCTTATGCCAGCCTGTTGTGAACTTCTCCCACCCTTTAGAAAAACCCAGGAGGTTTTTCAGTTCAGCTCTCTTACAGTAATTCCCACCACCAGTACTGCCTGCTCCCTTGGCTTGCCAGAGCAGTGGGGTCTGGATTGTTTTTACATGGTGTCTGGATGACGGAGAGCTGCGGGAGGTGGGCACCCTTCCTGTCCTGCTGCACAACTGCCCGTGGCATTGCTCCCCTTGGCAAAGCCCATTTCTTCCATGTGTGTAGTCTGGCCCTGTAGCCAAGTGGGGTGAGCAAAAGATCCCAGTGCCCCTTGATGTACCAGCCTGGAGCCCTCCTGCTATCACTGCTCTGGCAGGAGACATGACCTCAGGAGCTGGCAGCAGCTGAGTCACTGTCATGTTTTCTGCTGACTTAATCCCTACTGTAACTTCTGAGGAAAACATATCCTGGCAGGGCCAAGGCATGGGGAGAGGCTGGTGAAGGGCTGTGTGCTGTGTCAGGTGCTGCTGAGGGTCTGCTCTTGGGGCTCTAACCTTTCCTCCTTTCTCTATCCCTAGGGAGCTGCTGAAAGACCACCCCTTCTTCTATGTCCCAAGAGTAATAGATGAGCTGTGCAGCAAGCATGTCCTGACCACAGAGCTGGTGTCTGGCTTTCCTTTGGATCAAGCTGCGGGGCTGAGCCAGGAGATTCGAAATGAGGTAATGTGGGGAGGTTGTGCTTCTTCTCTGGCTCGGAGCAGTGAGCTCAGCCTGCCCATGACTGGCAGACCAGGGGACACTTTGTGGCAGGGCAAAGCAGGGCTGGAGTCGGGAACTGTCTGGAGCCTCTAGAACATTTCTGTTTAGGCACTGTGGCAGTGACACTGTGGTCTCTCCAAGCTGGTCTGGGCCTTTCAGGCACCAGCATTCAGCAGGGAGGGGTTGGGGGCGGTGAATGGCCAGGGCAGCTGAAGGGGAAGTAGCCAAGCTGTGTGATGCCCTGTTTCTGATGACCTTAAGTTTGGGCAGGATTGTCAGCAAGGGGAAAGGGGTCTTGTGCAGCTGCTATTTCGGGCAGGAGTGTAGAATCATCTCAGGGCAAGCAGCTGGGTGTCATCATCTCCTGCGGCACTGACCTGTGCTGCACAGAGCTGCTGGAAAAGAACCTCTCAGTAAACACGAGTGGGGATGTGGGGATGGGTAGGCGTTGGTGCTGAATATAGCAAGGGATTGGAGGGCTGTGGGACAAGCAGCTGTTCGAGTAGCAGAAATAACTGTCTTGGTATTTGGATTGTGTGTGTGTGTGTTTCTTGGTGTAAGCTGTCAGCTGTTAGCAGGTCAGTGGGGAAGAAGGCAGAGTGTGTTCCTCTAGATAAACAGATCTCAGTGTCACATTAGATTTGAAGCTATGTGAGAGCTGGCTGCCTGTTCTTAGGGACTGTTCGCTCTGATGAGCTGCTGTATCATCAGGACTGATTTTAAAAGGCTGTGAGGTGGGGTGTTGCAGCAGGACTAGCCCTTCTTTCCTATAAGCAACTGGCCTTCTGACCCAAACAGCAGTGTCCTGGAACAGGGTCTGGCTTGCATTTTGTGCTCTCCTCCTTCCCTCTTGGATATGATGTTTCACTCAGCTTTGCAGAAGCTGGAGAAGGGCAGAATGAGGCTGGCAGTTCTTCTGCTGAATGGGGTCCAGCACAGCTATTCTCCAGGAAAGCTCTGCTGTAGTATGTAATTCAGCAGTGTGCTCATCAAGGACTGCTACTCTTGCTTCCCTATCAGTCTTCAGGTGTAGGTCTGCTGCTTCTCCCTCCAGCTGGGTCAGTGTTGAGCCCAGCAGAAGACTTAGCTGAGGAGCATATGGTAGGGCTGTGCATCATGCAAGGTTCCCATTCCTGCAACAACCAAGTGCATAGTCAATGTGGGAAGTTAGAAGCCAGGACCAGGATAGATGCAGCTGGATCAGCACTGGAGCCTGCTGTTCTCAGCTGCCACATATGGGGTACCAGCCTCTCCAGAGGCACATTCAGGGGCTGATACAAACTAGAGCTCAAGCTGATGTGAAACTTGCATGGCACCTGTGCTGGCTGCTAACAATGTCCCATGGCAGGTGTAGGAATTGCTGAGATGTGCTCCTTCACCTCTATAGCAGTTCTGCAGCATAGAGCAGATCCTTCCTGCCAGTGTGGTGATGTGTTCCCTCTTGCTAATGTCTGCTGTAAGTTATATGTGTGAAGAGGGCTTGCTGCCCTTCTGACTTTTTTCTTTCTTTCCTTGCCTTTCAAGATCTGTCACAACATCCTGGTCCTGTGTCTGCGGGAGCTATTTGAGTTCAGATACATGCAGACTGACCCAAACTGGTCAAACTTCTTCTATGACCCACACTTGCACAAGGTAAGCCCAAGCAGCTGCAGTTCTGCCTGTATAAGTGCTGGTTTTCACCAGCTTTTGGTTATTCTCCATTCCCAGAGTTTAATGAGCCCTTACTGAGATTCTCTGATTCCTGTCCTGGAGGCATAGGCAGGTAGGACACCTGCCCTTTGCCTCCTGCCCTTGTTTGATCTGGGCAGGAGAGCAGAGCTGCTGTAACCCTGGCTGGCTGTCTTTGGCCTTAGCTCCAGTCACAGCTACTTCCTTAGCCTCAGGGTTTGTTTGAAAGGTGATCAGTGGGAAGGTACAGCTGGCAGTGCTCTACCAGGACCTGCCCTGAGCCCGGGACTCTTTAGTTGAATGTTCTTGTCTTGTGCTGTGCTGAAGATAAGGGTAGAGTTGCAGATGTCCTGCTTGTTTTGACTGCTTGTTTGTGCCCTCAGGGCTAAAGGGACAGCTTATTTATTCCTGAAGTCTGTGTGGGAAAGTGCTGGGAAAAGATTCTGCACAGCTGTTTGGCTGCACTCAGGGAATAAAGGAGTCAGGGGGAGCTGTGCTGCAGAGGAAAGTGCTGGGAAAGGCAGCTGAGTTTTCTGAAGACACCAGGAACGTTCTTAAGATCAGGCTTTACCAGAGTGATTGACTCTGTAATGCAGATGGGTTTGTCCATTTCCAGGTGGCCCTGCTGGACTTTGGAGCAACACGAGGGTTTGATGAGAAGTTCACAGATGTCTACATAGAGGTGAGGATTTGCAGTGTGTCCTAGAGTGCTGCACCTAATTTTGCAAATACTCTTATCTCTTAGTTGTATCACTTTTACTCAAATCCACTTCGTATGTGGAGGGAACAGGGCTGGAGACAAGAGAGATCTCTCTTCCTGTTTCATCCCTTACCGTTGCTGTGTGCATGTCTGCTGCAAGCTGCTGGCTCTCTGAGTTTGGTTGTTCACATTGCATGACAAACATAAGCTGCAATATTGCTTAGTTGTGAGATTCAGGCAGCAGGATGTATCAGAGCCCTCAGAATTCCGTGATTTTTATATGAGGCTTTGCAGGAATTGCTTATTCTGTTCCCTGCCCTTTCCTGTGATTTCCAGCTTCCTTACAGACAGATCAATTGATGTGAAGTCCTACATGCTACCTTTGTGATCCCCATGTTCTGCACTTGATAATCGAGCTGCCGGGGCCCACAGCTGTCACCTAAAGCTTCTCACAGTCGGCTCTGCTGTTTCTTTGGGGAAGGGGCTGACTGATATGTGAAGCTTTTTTGCTGTCCCTTACATTCTCTGGGCTATGTGTAGCCCTACTGGGAAGAGCCATCAGCTCTATCTTTTGTCATAGCTCTTAACCTGGCCAACACAACCCTCTGAAGATGAGGGTGGAGGCAAGGAATCAAGTGGGCAGCACATGTTAACCTGTGTACCTGTGGCCTCTGTAGTAGTAGTCCTGTACTCAAAATGTTTTTCAGTCATATCCTAGTTCTCCTGAAAGTATTCCTCCTATTCAGGTAATCAAGGCAGCTGCTGACATGGACAGAGAGAGAGTACTGAAGAAGTCCATTGAAATGAAATTCCTCACTGGCTATGAAATCAAGGTATGGAGCAGAAGGGTCTGATTTTCGTGTTGGCCACAGATAAGGTTGTTGTGGGTCTGTGAACTTCCCCAGATTTCTTGATATGGTAAAAGCTAGTGTCAGTCCAATGCCCTGTTGATAAGCATGCAGGAGGATAAAAAATGTTTTGGCCTCATTGATTTTGGGAGCAGGAAGCATAATGAGGATACAACTAGCCCCAAAACTACTGTCCTTCCTTCTGTCCCCCAGCAAGTGATGACAACTCCTGAAAGTTCATGACTGGGCAGATGGTCCTCTGGTAGGCTTAATTACTCAGAACTGTATTAACCAAATGTTCAGCACTCTTGTTGGGGCCTGGAGGTTGCCTCTGTCATGGGCATGGCTAGGTATTTCTCCTGACCTGCTGCTGTTAGGGTTAGCATCTCTTTTCCTCCCTGGTGGTTACCATGGTAGTGATGTTATTTATGCATCTTTCCTTTTGGGCAGGAAATGGAAGATGCCCACTTAAATGCTGTCCTGATTCTGGGAGAGGCTTTTGCATCTGATGAACCTTTTGATTTCGGCAACCAAAGCACCACTGAAAAGATCCACGGTTTAATCCCAGTCATGCTGAAGCACCGGCTTGTCCCCCCACCAGAGGAGACCTACTCCCTCCATCGGAAGATGGGGGGCTCTTTCCTGATCTGCACCAAACTGAAGGCCAAAATTCCCTGCAAAAACATGTTCCAAGAGGCATATAGCAAATACTGGAGCAGTAGGGGCAAGAAGCCAGAGGAATAGTAGGAACGAACTAACACGCCTTGTTCTGAGGGCCTGGCTCAGCTGAGCCTTGCAGAGAGCGTTGTAGCCTCCCATGCATTGCACCCCAGCTCTCCATCCTCCTGAGATGCAGCAGCCTGTGCCCTGGAAGCCAAGTGTGTGTTTCACGAGGACAAAGCTGTTCTTTCATGCTGTGTCTGTCCTACACTGACTGCCAGTACAGCCCGCAGCTTGCAGGAAACTCTTTGAGTGCTTCTGTGCTGTTTCAAGGCACCAGCTGACTACCTTGAATGCGTTTTTAACATTGTGATGGTGGCTGCATATTGATTGGACTTTATAACAAGCAGGGGAAGGAGGACAAGAGCAGAATTTGATATTGAATCCTATTTGTAATTCTCCACAAATTATTTTTTAAAAAACTTCCCGCTTTCAAGTTGAGGTGAAATTCAAGTAGATTTCGTACCGTGAATTATAGAACTAAATACTAAGGTGTTCCCTGCCACAGACACATCCAGCACCTCCCCCCCATTTTTGTAAGTCAAGTGGTGGCAGTCTAAGAACCCTTCTGGATTTAACTGACATTGATTTAATGTAAGGGGGTTGTGTGTAAGTAGGATGAAGTTTTATGCTTTCTGCCTCTTTTTGGCTTGCAAGCTAAACATAGGAAATATTTGACAAATCTGAGAATTGAGTGCCAGCCTCTTTTAAACACACACACACGTATATACTCTCACACCCCATCTCAGTTCTGGGAGTCAAACATGTATCCAACAGCTATATCTGAGCACAAATAGTGGGATTCTTCACTGTCTGGTAGGTATCAGCTTTCTTGAGGGCAAGTTAGTTAAGCTACAACTGACACCAACTGCTTGCTGGACTCCTAACCAAGAACCTCGTCTGTCTCTCTGTTTCCTTGTAACACAGAACTTACAGCAAGGCAGACGAATGTGTCGTGTCTCTCATGAGCATTTCCAGCTTCAGCTGAAATGTCACACAGTTAAAACCAGACGCACAGTTTTACACTATTGGAGTCAAGCTAGAAAATTTACTTTTCCTAGGGTTTTGTACAAAGCCTGTACCTGTACGACTTCCTGATGTCAATAAAAAAGTGCTTGTGCGGTGGCCCTCTGCCTGTGGCTTTTTCATCTTCTGGTGTGGTAATGCACAGCCATGTGGACCACATAGTCTTCTGTGGGATAAAAACAGGAGCTGAGCAGAAGCAGGAGCTTCCAAGTCTTCTCTTGTTGCAGTTGTTTGCTCTTGTTTGCTCAAAGAATGGCAGCTAGCCTTGCAAAGCCATCCACCTGTGGCCTGTTCGTGCCTTCATCTTTCCACTGCGGCGATGTCTCTGCTGCTAACTGTGATGGTGACAAGTTTGCCAAGAGCCAGAAAAACATCAGCCTGAAGAGCCTGGCCGTGAAAATCCCTGGTAATTTGTTTTTCTTTATTTTACTTTTACTTAATTTACTTTATTTTCCTTATCACTCTGTTAGTCTCCTGAAAACAGGTGTCTTGGCCTTTCCTCCACTTGTGAACTTGTTGGAGTTGAGACTTACCTGGTGCTAGTAAGGCAGGTATCCTTATCTGGCAAGTGCCAAATATTCAACAGCAGGCTCAGCTGGTTCTAGTCAGTTGACAGCCCAGGAATGCAGAGGTTGTATGATCTTAAACTTCACTATGTAAGAAATCCTGACAGCTGACACTTCCAGAGGTAAAGAGCAGGTAAGTGAATAAATGGCCTCTCAAGAGGGACTTCTGAGAAACAGGAAAACAGGTTATTGTATTAATTTTATTCCAAGATCAAAACATATAAACCACTTCATTTAAGACTTGGTTGAGCAAGATCCAGTGCTGTTTAATTCAAAATATGGGTCAGGTTATTCCTAACCTTTTGAGATGATTAACTCTGCTGTTCAGTGAAGTAATAGTTTTGCATCAAGCTGTTTATCAGTGTAAACTGTTAGAATAACTTTCCTTGTTTTGAGCTCTGACAGACACTGTTTAGTTTTTCTCCTTTGCATATAGACCTTGCAGCTGTAAAAACAGTGGAATTGTTCGAGATGAAAAATGCTTATGTTTAGACTCTGCTTTTTAAAAAGCAAACAAGGGAATTAGATTAGTGAGCTTCAGAGCAAAGTCTGAAGCTGAAGATTCAGCATCATTATGCTCAGAGAGCTTGCAAAGAAGGCCAAATAACTCAGAGCATGAGCATTACAGGTCACTTTTCCAATAAGCAAAACTAGGTGAGACTCGTACGCTCTTGTTCATGTGAGCACAGATCTTCTGTATGCCATGCTGGGGCAGGCGTGCTCAACTCTTGGCAAACATTTCCCTTCCTGAGAGAGAAAGTGTGTTGAAGAATAACAGCAGGCTGAACACGGGACTTGTTTTGCATTTGCTGAAAGGGTAGCAACTAGCAGAAGCTAAGATGTGGCTTTATTAGGAGAGCTAATCAGAGCTCCCTGTCCCTAATGCTCCTGGCCTTTTGTGTATGCTCTGAAGGCATTAATAATGTCTATAGCTTTGTCCAGAGAGATTGGTGATATGAGGAATTGCATGTCAGTGTAACAGCCGTGCAGAAAACGTGGGCTAGAAACACTGTGCTCTGGCTTAGAGTCAAAGAAGCTGTGACATTTCCCAGTGAGCAAGAACACTTGATCACTGCTTGCTCTGTGCCACTCAGTGCATTTGCTTGAACTACAGGTCGGTTGAGGGATGTGGATGTTTCTCTGCTGTAGGAAGCTTCTGTTCTGGAAAAATCCTCATGTGAAAACAGTTCTTTATTTCATAGGGCAAGCTGGAGGTTAAAGCTGCTTTTCTGACAGGGCTTTTCCATTCTAAAGAATCAAGAGTCAGGCTACATGTGGTAGCAGTGATTTTCCTACCTTCTAGTGGGCTGCTGCATCAAAACAGAAAATGAATGCTGAGGAGCTGGACGGGAGCTGAACATGCAGTTCACTACCTGCTTTTCTAATGCCTAAATCCCTTACACTAGACAGCCCATTTCCCAAGACCTTCACAGCTGTGACGGTGCAATGGATCGCTGGGAAATCAATCAGAACTAATGCACTCAGAGAAAAGTCAGAGCACAGGGACTGTGGTATTTCCCACAGCTACAGCAGCCAGGAGAGACCTGCAGTGGCCTAAAGGGGCTTACACTCACATCAGTGAGGGGCTAAGGAATGATTTTGACTGAAGGAGAGGGACAGGAGTTAGGTAACCTGTGGCCATGGAAGAAATGGGAATTGTGACTGTTCCTGGAGGGAATAGCTGGTTGTCTTTGGTAAGGGGAGAATGCCCAGGGTGCCACTGCTGACAACGGGATCAGTAACAGCAGTCATGTATTCCTGATTGCATGGGGGGCGGTGACTGAGCATGTAATCAAAACTAGTGCTTAGAGGTCTAAGATCATCAAGTGCAACCATCAGTGTAGCACCACCATGTTCGCCACTCTACCCTGTCCTCAAGTGCCACATTCACACATTCTTTGAACACTTCCAGGGATGGTGACTCTACCACTTTCCTAGGCAGCCTGTTAACAGTACTTCACAAGCCTTCCTTGGCACAATGAGGCCATTTCTAGCATTATACCAACATGGTATAATGAAGAGGAAGATGTAACCTTCTCTGGTATGGAGGAAATTCCAGGCTGAGGAACTGGTGGATGATTTGAAAGGGTCGGGCACACGCAAAGCTTCACAGGTGTTGAGATCTGCTTATAAATGTATGAAAGCCAGTTTGATGTTGGTAGCTCAGAACTAAGTTAGAATACAGCTTCTAACACTAGAACAGCTGAACCATTTGATTTGTAACTACAAATGAAGGGGGAACATCAGAAACACTGACTACAATTATAAAACTACCTATTTCTTAGGTCATCACAGAATAGATGACCTAAGGAAAAGGTCAAAAAAACTGTAGTTAAAGTTCAATATAGCAAAGTATAAGGTGACTTGACTTTGTATTTTACAAAAAGGATCTCTTTTTTTTTTCTTTCATTTCTGAAAGTTGTTGAAGGTAAATCGATTTTCTGACTCCTTTTCTTCCCACTGTGCACTTGTGCAGATGTGTTACAACATGCTGGTTTTACCTTGAAGAACACCATTATTCCCCTTTCCATTTCCTCCTCAAAGCTTAACGTGGGGAGGTAGGGAAAAAAAAAAGACAGAAGGTCTGCATTTCTAACAGTTCCCTGTTTTATTGCAGTACATCAAAGTAGGTTAATATTAAGTGTGTTACCAACATAAAATAGTGGTGGTGAGTCATTTTTACATTGTTGACTGTTCCACCTTAAATATTTCTGTGCAAAAGAATCTACATCATTGTTCTGTAGCAGAGAATCTCTTACAATGTCCTCTACAACATTGAGGGCATTAAACAAAAGAGTGAGAAGAGGCAAAAAGCAGAATCTTTCCCCCACACGCACACTTGTCAGCTTTTATACTCTAAACAAAAAAAGTGATTACATCTATGCCATGCAAAACTGTACAATAATATTACAATGAAAAACCTAAAAAACATATTTTAAAAATAAATGATATGAAACTGTCATACATAAAAAGGCAGGTATAATTGCTCTGGAATACCAACACTGGTTTGTGGATTTCTTCCCTGTGGATGAGACTTAATTAAATGCAGAATGAAAATAGGTTGTACTGAGCTGCAGAGCTGGAATGAAGGAGTACAGTTGGAGTTCAGACAGGAAAGCCTGCAGCAAAGCGGTTTCTGGGGGTGTTTATCAAATAAAGTGTGAACACGAAGTGCACAGAAGAGTGCATTTTGTGTTAGTGCAGAAAGTTGTCCCAGTTCCTCCACGGAACTGACTCCTATTAACAGAAGAACCCACAGCAGGAGTTACCCTGTGCCACTAGGAGGCTCGGGAGCTGTGGCTGCTTGCACTGTAATAAATTTTACCCTTAATGCATTCATTCAAAATTAAACAGCGTTCATAAAATGGAAAAGAAACCCTTTTTCCACCCAAGAGCATGTTTGTCCTGTCATTCAGGGTCTGGCCATGCAAGACAACATTGTGCCAGAATCTGTTTCTGTGTTCTGTTTTGAAAGGCTGACACATGCTGTGAACCAGTTAGGTGCAGCTAAACTACATTTCTATAAATAAACTGATTTTTGGACTTTTTTGGTATGACATGACCCTTAACTTCCCTCTGCTACATACCTGAGAATAACACTCCTGGCTTGTAATTTTATCAGAATCAAATCAAACAGAGAACATTCCTGACTTGGTTTTGAAACTCATTTAAATGGGCAAAATGCACATTCATTACAAGCCACAGCAACTAATAGAGGGGAAAAGAAGCAACTACTTCACCACAGCCTCAGGAATGTTTTTTTGAAACCACCAGCTGTCTTCTACAGGCCAAAGGCAAGAGAGAAGAGAGTACTAGAACCCTGCTTTTGGGTTTATGAAATGTGGAAGGAAGCCACATCTCTGTGTGCACATGTGCAGGGGAAAACTATTTACCAAACCTACTCCGTTCTACAACCTGGAATCCTTAGTAGCTGCCTGAATCTGGGGTCAGATCCTTGTTGCCATCAAAAGAGGGGGGGGGAAAAATGCAAAAAACCCAACAACCCATCTGTTTAAGCACTGTCAAAAAAATGCAAACAAATACCTTCAGTCTCAGCCAAAAGGAAAAAAATCAGCTAGATCCATCCTGTGTACAGAGAACGTGTGCTACAGTCAGAAATGCAGTGGGAGAGCTGAAGCTCCCTGAACAAAACACAGCCCTCGGACCGGGAAGTTGAAGCAGTGCTACAGTGCAAAGGGGCAAACACCAAACCTCGGGAGACAACTGTCATGGAGATACCAGTCAAGAGTCTTACAGTTCAAATGACCAAGTTACTTTCCCTAGCCCAATGAGTATTTAATAAGCTCAGCTGCAGAATGCATACCAATGAAAAAAAAAAGAGGGGTGTGGTTTAAAATCGAGTCTGTAATCAAATGGTCCCCAAATATATAAAGCTATGTAAGTCCCAGGACAATTTCACTCTTTTCTAGTAAGTGCTGTGGTCATTTGCTTTTCAACTGAGAGAACAGTTGCTGTTTCTCTTTTGGACAGATACGTATAAAAATGTACAGTACCAAACTAATCATTAAATATAGTAATCCTAAGGGAGACTGCCAAGGCTTAGGAATTGTAGTGTACAAACAGTGTAGGCCTGTGGAGTTCTCATCCTCCGGAGCTTAGTGTTGTAATGCAGCTGACCTACACTCTGCCCAAAAATGTCAGGTTTTGATACCCATGGATAGCAGCCACCGTAATGGAGTAAACGCGGGGGTTTACGTGATTTAATTGTTTGCTGTGTCGTGGCTCTTTGGGTTCCATTTTCAGATAGAGCTTTAGCACAACTGCAAAAGAATAAATCCACAAAAAAAGATCCCATGACCCTCTCTCGGGGGACTGTCACGCAGGCTGCTCTGTCCTCAGTGACTGCTGTTTAAAAGCCTTCTCTCAACATCAAAATAAGATTATTGTTTAAATACAACATACAGTAAATACAAACTAGTCTGCAAAGGCTTTGAAAAGTGTGTGGACATGCTTCACCAAAACAGGGGAATTGTGGGGAGAAAGCTGTGGCTATACTTGAAGCAATATGCAGCCTTTAAGAAGAAGCTGATGTGGAATTTTAATAATGCCAATAATGCCCTGCCTATCTGTGCCTCAGATTACCTAAACTTTTCTGGGAGGAATTACTTTCAAGTGATTAGCTGTTTGCTAAAGCTTTTAATTTCTGCCAGGCTGGCAAAAGTAGTAGCTTTGAAGTGAAAACAAACAGCACAACCAGCTTGCTACTCTGAAATACTCAAACAGAAGAAAGACAGGCTTTTGATAGGATGGTTTCTACAATAATTTCTTGAACTCCTGTCCCAAAATAACACCGAACGAGCTTAAACTTGGACAAACCTCTTGATTCAGAGTGAAAGAGCAATCTTACCTAGGAGACCCAGCATAATTAAATGGATTAGATGATCTGTGTCTTGTTCCCTATGTCACATTTAGATCATACCTGGAAATTACTGTACATGGTCTGAACTTATCTATAAATTCTACTAGGAGATACAGAAACTGGAAAACTCCAAACATCTCTGTGTGGGTGGAACACTACATGACTGCTAACTGCAAGATATGGAATGGTTTAATAAGAGCGATAAGAAGTTTCCGAAACCCACAAAAACCAGTATCCTAAATACAAAAAGCCCTTGCGTGTTTGAGTATGGTCATAGTATAAAGCCAGCAACATTACTACTGAGAAGAGAGGCTCATTTGAACACATTCCCAAATGAAAAACACAATGAAAAAAGCCTTGCTAGCTGAAGAGAAGAAACATCTTCCTCTTACCATCCATTTGCACATCAGTTGTTCATTTTATTCTGTTGACTGCGTGACCAGCTTCACCTTTTTATTTATTTTTGCAACTTCAGTGGGCTCTGTCTTCCACAGAAATACCTTCTGCCCTCCACCCTGCCCTGCTTTTGGAACCAAACAGCAGGTGAGCACATAAAAACAACTGCAAATTGCACAAACCCACAGCATGAGTAGGGAGGGAGAGGAAAACCAACCTTGCCAGCACTCCGGTTGTGGGTCACTAGGCATCTTCGACTACCACAGTGTGAACAGTGTGAGGTCAGTCTTCAAGCTTCTTTGTTGCTACAGTGACAGCAAAGCCAGCCACGGCCAGCTTTAGTCTAAGGGCACTCATTTGGCTGATGTGTATTAGCAACTAGTATTTGGTAGGAACAGTAAGTTTCCTGCTTAGGGATGGTCAAGGAGACGTTAAACCTGCTCGAAGGCTGACCCAGGGAAGCAGTTTTCCTGCTGAATCCCTCTGCACTGAGCTCCCTTGCTGCCTGGAGGACCTCTCCTGTGGCACTCTGTAAGGCTCCAGCATGCAAAAAACCAGGGTGGAGCGGGGCCCGTGGCTCTCAGGGCAGGGGGTTGCTTCCAATTGTTGTCGTTTTTGCAAAGGATGGGGACTAACACGAAAGTAGGAATTACAGCTTCAGTTTATGCTACGGTCAGAAGGAAAGAAATGTTGTGAAAGCACTGCAGGGGCCTCTCCCTGCCGTGCAGCGAGCGCTGCGCAAACAAACTGTGTCCTGCAGAAGGGTTCAGGCCAGGCCTCCGAGTCTGTATATTACCGAGCATGAAAACAGGGACAACACAAATCTTAAATTAAAGGCTCTCTTAAATAAGCATCCATCTTCTGCTGCATACACAATGCTTTTCTTCTTTGAATATATACATACGTATTTTACTCTAACATCTGCGTATTTATTTAAACTCTGTACTGTAGTAAAATATGCATCATTTTAATCAATAAGGATTTGCTGGCGACAATCAGATTGACATTCAAACGTGGTGGCTGAAAGCTTTTATGTGCCTCTGACATACTGATCATTCCCCAAGCAGGGGAAGGGGTCTCTGTGCTACTTTTGTACAGTACAATGAGCTATTGTATGAAAACAAAATCCCTCTGAATTTTTTCTCTTACTGATACTGGTCTGGTCTACTTATGCTACCTTTTGGGAAGTGGAAGGGGAGTGGGATAAATATGTCTTTAAAAATCAAGCAGCTGTAACCACAAAAATGAAACCAATACTAATACAAATCTACAGCATCTGGTATTTACCAACATCCTAGCTTTGCTCATTTGCTGCTGTCAAATCTGGGGAAGGGAGGGTGAGGCAGTGCCGCACGGTGCTGAGGACCACCAGCTTTTACCTTCCTCTGTCCCCCACTCCCAGATCACTTTCAGACAGGGAATGGGGAGGGTTAGGATGATGAAGGTGAGAACTGGAGCAAGTGAAGGGGGCAGCCATGGGGACAGCAAGCTGATGTGATGTCAAATCTGAATGCTGAAGCAGTTCATGAGTCCCAACTCACGTGGTCAGAGCTCTCCAGGGAGAGGCTCTTGGTCTTGTGAGGAGAAATCGGGCTGGGAGGGCTGCTGAGGTTGGAGCTGTTCGATGCCGTAGAATGTCTTGGAGAGTCAGAGTCCTGCAGCCCAAACACACACAAGAACACCAGTAAGTAACAGGATAGCAAATCTGAGAGGGATTGAGGGTGTCTGAGCAACATGTGACTGGATTCAAGGCCTCTGTGGATTTTACTCATGTCCAAAAATACTGAGGGATTTTTTTGTCTAGAATTTCCTGGTCCAGGGAGACACAAGATTAAGTGGCTGATCACTCTGCTTTCAGCAGGCATAAGTGATGCTGACATAAGGACACAGCACCGGTGGGGTTCTGGCAGTCTGTGTGTTGCCAAGGGCTACTTGGTCAGCAGAGTGTGCAACTTCAGGTTGCCTGTGAAGCTACAACAGCTCCTGCCTTTTCACAAATTATGATCTGAGATGCTCTTGCGCTAAACTGAGAAATCTCTGTGGCACAGGCTTCATCACAGCTAACTCTTCTATGTCACTCCCAGGATATCAATTTAAAGCATCCTATCAAGTTACTCCAGTTGGATCTTCCAGAGTACAGCAGAATACAACTCTGTCTGAGCTTGAATTTGGGCTGACAGTTGCTTTCCTGCTTCAACTGGCAGGATATATTCAGTACCATTAAAAATCTGTGATCTCTAATTTTCACCCTCCTTGGTAAGAAAACGGGTTGGGGAAGTTTTGCAGGCCAACTTCAGACTAGACACTCCCATGTAAAACATTCTTGGTTGGAGGGACTGAGTTTAGCACTGGGCAGGATTTCAGTCCTATCATAATAATAGTCTCAACTGCACAAAATACAAATTATTAAATCCAGTTTCTGCATTAGATGAAATTACATGACAATTCTTACATTACCTTGTTAACTTCTGAGAACAAAATACCTCCTGTGAAATGGTTGCTAAGACAGCTTATGAATCTTTGCAAATAAAGGGCAGAAGGAATATCACCATTTCAAGTTGTCATAGGTCACTATGAAGTTGTTACTGTATTGAGCCAGTATTTTGAGGAGCCTCGCTACCCACGTATTTCCAAGTAAGAAGTGCAGAGAGCTTTTTCTGCATGGTAAATGCCAGAAACAGAGTTGATACAGTTTGACCAAAGTCTTTTGTCAGGACTGCTCGAAACATAGGAAATCTGTGTCTCCACTGTCAATGACTCCCAAACCCACAGCAGGATTTAATTTCCTCATCTTTATCAAAAACACTTAAAAATTTCTCCTCTTTCTCCTGTCACTCACCTCTCGCTCATAGTCCCTTGTTGGTGCATCACTGCCTTGGTCCAGGCCACCAGAGGATAAGGATCCGTCTGAGGGCGATGCCATAGGCTGACGCTTTGCTCCGTAGCTCCCTCCTGAGAATTCCCTCCGCAAAGCACTCCCGTTCTGTGCAGACGATCCTAGAACGCGTGGAGGAATTAAACTGTGTTACAGAGGCCCACCTAACACAGCAGAAATTTGTTGAGGTGTTTCTCTGGTTAGTTCTGCTTTCCTCCAGCATGTCCCAAGGTGCTCAGCTCGTGCCTTGCAGGCTCTGTGGGCTTTTCCCTTGTCCGCTGCCTGCTGTGGTTTTTCCTATGGCTTCTCCAGCCCCCTCCCTTGGCACATCAGCATTAGAACACTTTACCCAGCACAGACAGAGTCAGTGTGCTCCTGACAAAGCTGGCAGTTGTAGAAATGGCTGTGGTGACAGCCTAGTTAGTTCCAGGGGCCTCTTTCCCAGGGAGTAGGTGTGTTGTACCAGCAGACACACAACATGCTTCCTGCAGTTGGCTGGCAACATGCAGCAAACACAGCGTGTGCACAGGAAGGGAGAAAATGCAGAAAGGTTGGGACGCCAGCTTTGCCTCTATTTCCACAGGGTCTACTGCTTAGCCCCTTGCCAGCTCTCAGCCCGTGTCACTGCACTGACTCTGGCACATAGACAGCACGGCAGCACTAGAAAGGTGTTTCCAATGCAACACAACTCTCCGATTTCAGCACCCAGTTTACTATTGCCTTCTCTTTGCACTAGCAGC
Organism: Grallaria varia; assembly: GCA_013396735.1. Classification (NCBI taxonomy): domain Eukaryota; kingdom Metazoa; phylum Chordata; class Aves; order Passeriformes; family Formicariidae; genus Grallaria; species Grallaria varia. The sequence continues at coordinate 877,112 of VWZG01000015.1, read as the reverse complement.
AAGAGAGGCAGCAAGGGCTCTACAGAGTTCAGCAACAAAGTCAGTAACCACAGAGCTTGTGAACAACTTGTCACTGATTTAAAACACCTGAACATGAGCAAAGTAGTCCCGAGGCTAAGAATGTAAAAGTCTAATGTCAGTTCTAAAAATTTGATAAATTACCAATCTGGGGCTCTCAAAAGTGTTACCTGCTTATTCATGTGCTACTTTGAAAGCAAGATTAAAATACTCTGCTTGCCCTCAGCAGGAGTAGTCAGCCATCACTTCCGAAAATCCTTATCCAGCAACTGCAGGTAGCCCTTTCCCTAAAAGACTTGTGCACAGAGCCCAAAGCGACACAGTTCTGTTTGCTTACGTGCTGCTAACCCGCTGCTGGCGCTCATCGACCGTCCCGGTTCCGTGCGGGATTTCGTGATCGATGGGATGCTGACAGAGCCACTGAACACGGTCCGGCTTTCCTGGGGCCGCAGATTCTGAAACGCAGACACACACGACATCTTTACTTATCAACTGTTGGCCCAGACTTGGATGCCATGAAGTAAAGCCCCAAAACACATTAAAATCCCAACCTTACCAGAGCTGGATATCTTGGGCAGCAAGTCAGCAAAATTTGCAAAATAATATTCTGCAGTTTAGTGCAGATTAAGGCAGCACACGCAACGCAGTAGTGAGGTGCTGAATTACATGGACATATGCAGACAACTGAAAGAATATGTCTAATAAGTCAAGAATTTCCTTGAAAGGATGGTTTGCAAGCCTAATTAAGCTGCTATAGACATATTCAAGTTATATTGCATAATGCCTTCTTTCTGAACACAAGCTTCCAAGGATTTTATTAAAATTTCTCTCTTTGTGCCACAATTGTGTAACTTCATACAATAACTGGGTTAATCCCTAATGCTTGCAGAGTTATGAACAGACAGTGGATCAATCTGTATAGCAATTATGTAATTGCTAAGGTGTTAACAGCATCCCTCCAAACCTACACCGGCTGAGCCAAAGTGAGAATCAGCCTCCTGTTTTCAGCCTGCTCAAAGGGGATCACCAGAGCACGTGCCACTCTTTGTCTGTGTGTTTCGATTATCGCTCCTGTTCTGCATCCTGAGAGTTCCAGTGTGGTTTTCTAAATTAGTAAGTTACTGGCTTGAAGTGGTCCTTTACTGAGGGAAGAGATAAACCAGAATCTCCCTACTTGGATATGGCAGTTCCTTAAAACTTCCTTAAAAGCAGGGAAAAGTGTACTTTGAAGTGAGTTCTGGGAGACTGTATTTCTGCTTCTGTTAATGTACAGCTGACCTTAGGGAAGAAGACTTCTCAGCTTTTTTTGTACATGAGCTGACTTCTTAGCCCAGAGGGACTTGCCCATGTGTATCATTTTAGCTCTGGCTAAATATGACACTTCATCCTCCTGCTAGCATTATTTATACTACTAAGTCATTACAATTAACTGGAATTAGGTTCAGGGAACCTTCACAGATGCACAATGTGGAGAGCACTGGAGGTAGCTCTGAGCATGACTTTATGTCCCTTTTACAATCCTCCCCCGCCATAACTGTTCATTTCTTCCTATTTATATTTAATTATTTCCTCACCACCCCCCCTCCAAGATGAAGTAGCCACACTTAAAACAACAGTTGCAATTGCAATGCTTTTTGAAACAAGAGTGTTACTGAAATTTCAGATCAGAACAAAGATTCCAACCCCATAAGGGTATTCTCAGAGACCCTCCGGTACTACCCATGTCTATCTGTATTTTAAAACGGGTAATTAAATAGAAGCTTTGTAAAGAACAGACTTTAAACAGTTCTTTAACACATAATTACTACCTGCCTGCTGCCAAATCCAGTCTTACAATGATCCTTATAGTCATTACTCTAACAGACCCCTTTGATCTTACAGTCAACCCTTGGCTTCTCAGTCTCCCAGTGGGCTAGAAATGGCTGATTTTGAACATGCAAAAAAAAAAGAATTAAAATCTCTCTTCCTGATCACAGATCTCTCTCAAACATCAGCGAAAGAGAATCAGAGATCTTACCAATGAAAAAGTCCTGTTTAACTCTCCCCTCATCCACTGCTGCACTTTAAGGATTTATACCTAAAGGCTTAAAAAAGTCTCTCAAATCATTTGTGCAATTATACTGCTGTCTCCCACTTACCTTACTCCCTTCTTTTTTTGTTGGTTTTAAATGTGAACAACCAACCTGCTTTGTAGTACAAAAAATTGAGTTCCTGCTCCTGTGTCCTTCACCATGCAATCAATGGTCAATGTGAGATACAGAGCATGAGCATCCTGGCTATACCTAAACCATGGAGGGCTCCCCTGAGGACAGCCAAAGGAACTGGTCAGCTAAGGAGTAAGTTACTGCTGCGTTTTGAGAAAGAAAGGGAAGCCGAGTGCAGCACCATCCAAACATGTGTACTGGGGTCAGTACACTGGAGTTGCAAGGCTTTTGTACTTGTATAAACCTACAGTGACTCATTTTGCAAAGAGAACAATTATGTTTAGTGATAAGGTGATTAACCTCCTTCACAGTGACTGAGCAGACAACATACAGGCATCAGGGGAAGGAGGGAATGGGTAGGTGAATGAAAGAGACTCATTTGTTTTAATAGCACATTCTAATGATGATTATTTTTCATGACCTCAGTTCGCAACATCCATGTAATTCCTCGTAAAAAGTTCCTCCACAAAGCAAATTTTTCATTGTTCTTTGTTCTAAAAATAAAATAAGCACATGCCAGAGATGCTGGCATTTTGGACCAAACCTCCTGGAAGTCAGACGCACATGGTGCAGAAAGGGGATTCAAAGGAAAATAAACGGGGGTTATTAGCAGTAGTTACAAAGCAGCACAATGCAGCAAGTTAAAAACACAGAAAACAAAAGGAAACCTGAGCTTGCTTTACTTAGAGAGACAAAACCCCCTCATTTAGAGCACCAATTCAAATCCTAGCAGGAAAATCCATCCCCAGAGCTGAACCAAACAGAGAAAGTTGAGAGAAGAGGAGGGAAAAAAGCAGCAGCAGGGAAGCTGCTGCTGAGCAAAGTGGATCACCGTGAAATAGGGTGAAAGGCCCAGATTAGTTCAGTGCATCCTGTTCCAGCTGGAGAATGGAGCAGTGGGTTGTGTAGGGGCAGTCGCTGCTACACTCACAGCTCTGCAGCACTACGAAGCCCCCACTCCCACACCAGCAGCTCACTGGCTGCCTCCCCTGGCAGTGGGGCGAGGGCGTTCTACAGGGTCTGACTGAACAGGTACAGCACTGACAGCAACCTCCTTGCCTCTGGTCCTCTGTCCATCACACTGCTTGTTGTTCTGGGGTTTCTTTTTGTTTTAGTGTTCTATTCACTACATTATAAACCTCAGCTTTTAATTCTTCCCTGAAATGACATGACAGAATCCCAAAGCCTACTTTAACAGATCATTTTTCAGCTTCCCTGTGGATTCCACGCTATTCTGGTTCCAATATCCCATCCGTACCTGGGACCACAGTACTATTCTTATACTAAAATCTCCAAACACAAAGGGAGCATGGACAGACATGGACCCAAACTCACAGCCTTGCTTTCCATACAGCTTATGGGACCTGTACCTTCAAGCCACAAAGCAGACAAATGCTTCTCTTCATACAAGACTAAACCTCTAGTGCTCTACAGAGCTAACAGGGACAGGACCTGACACTCCAGGTTGCCCACTTCACCTTTTTCCTCCCATGTATGCCAGTAGGCTCCACATTAGGATGAAGGATGCTCCTAAAGAAAAAATTGAGGGCTATCGTCTGAAACATGAGGGATCATTCCTTACTGATCCCAGGGAGACTACTCACATGATTAAGGGAAGGTAGAGGGAGTGTCACAGTCCGGTGATACATCACTGCATATTAAACACAGAAAATTTTATAGTACAGTAGGACTAAAAATATCCTTTTAAAACCAAAACTGAAATAAAGCTTCAGTGACCCTCTGGGAGAGAAACAGCTTTCAATGAGGCTTAACAATGTTTTCTTTTTAATTTCAACAGAGCAATCCTCTTGTGTATCTGCACCACTCTCCCACCAGAGGAGCCAGGATGGATGCACACCGATGCTCACAGAGTACGTTTTCCAAAATGCTGCAACTTCATTTCTGAATATTAGTGGTTGTGACAACTGGAACCCCACGGCAGTGACACAGGACCATGCACTTAACCAGTCAAAGCTTAGCTGTGCAAATTGGTTTTGGAGCCATATGGAAGAGATTTACTTTTCTCCTGCATGTTTCTGTCCAGTGTTGTTCTATGCAGGGATGTTTCCAAAACCTTCCCAGCGACAGGGATCTAGCACAGCAGCCCAAAGGCACTCAAAGCAGTCCGGCAGGGAAGGTTTGCCATGCATGTCCAAGGGGTGTCCAAAGGCCACAGAAACCAAGAGCCATGTTTCCATTGCAGCAACAGACATGGCTTGGAACTGCACAAACCCTAAGCAGCCAACCACCATCACATACATCTACCTCACAGATTATTCCTGCCTCATCTGTGAATCCGTCCCAAGCAGAACTGCAGGCCACAGCACGGCACACAATTATGATGCACAGCAGGTACTCATGTGCCTGTTGTGGTTTGGTTGGTATTTCTATAGGACATAGTGAGCCCCGTGTTGTCAGACCAGGATGTACAATACAAGAAAAAAAAGGAAAAACCACTTCCATCCCCCTAGTTTCCATTCCAACTGGAAGGATATCTACAGAACAACATCCTACCTCAGACTCTGCCTAAAGCTACCCGGATTAGGAGGATCTACATCAGCGAATTGCCATCATCTTTAATTTTTGTTTCTACATGTTCTACTTTCACATACTTACTTTAACCTAGAAACTGTCTCAGGCATGACCTGTCTATCTCTCTTGATCTGTGTACAGTACTGCGTAAAAATTCTTGTATTCCACATGAATTAATCATAAACAATCACTCTGAAAGTTTGGTCCAAGAGAGACAGATCCAGAACCTTTTCCTAATTCAACGTGGTATGCAGCATCCTGCCACTGACTGCTGAAGGATAAGCAATGTGGAACAGAGAACTTATTTCAAAATTTCCACATCCCTCCCGGTAATTAAAAATGATATTTTCATAGCAAAAGGTTCAGCCCAGTTGTTATACATTTTTCATTTTTTTCTAAAGCCATGAAATACCTTTTCCTTGGCATGTCAGAGCTGTGGGTAGACCACAGCTAGTCGCAGAAAGTAAATTGTCTGGGACAAAAGAAAGTTAAGGGGTGAAGGAACAGCTTACAAGGGGTTTTTCTCCCATGTTAATAGCCAGGCAAAAGGAAAACCACACAGTGTTAGCAGAGTGAACACCTGACTCAGCCGTTCATACCCTCAGAGTCATAAAGTCTGGAGTACCGAGGACAGAGCGTGGAGGCGGGGAAAATGCAGGGTTTATGGAATCGTAAGAGAGGAATTTTTCAGCTGAATTAACGGTCATGTGGTAGATGTGCTCAAAGTTGCTCGGAGAGGAGATCAGACGGGAGTGATGATGAGGGAATTGGTAAGGGGAACGCTGCTATCAAAGACAACAGAGAGAGAAAGCAATGAAGGATGGTTGTACAGGTTACATTGGCAACAGCAGTTCCACAGGAGCAGTCAACACGGAGGGAACAGCAGACAGAACCCTGCTCGCCCGCCAACACACGGGTTCTTACATTGTCACCCCCAGTCCTCTGAGCACCTTCCTGACACGGAGTCACACGGGCCTGCCGCCCTTGCCGTTGCTAGAACGTTAAAAACAAATAAAACTTTTAACTCATTGGGAATCGATTCTAATATTTATTATTTTTTGATATTTCAAAGAGCACCACAGTTGTAAAAGGTGCTTTACAGACAGTTGAGAAGCATCAGTTCCCTGCCTTGAGGAGCTTACAATCTAAAATAGACATAACAGAAACAAAGGAAGGTGAACACAGGTGAAGTGGTGTGGGGAGAAGAAAAGATGAGAATACACAGCAGTTAAAGAGGTTGTAAGAGATTTCCTTCTGTTATTCATGCATTTGAGCGATTCCATTCAAATTATCACCCGTACAACAAACACAAGAGCATTTCCAACAGGAGGGAACAGTGTTTCGACAGGGCAGGGACACAGGTCGTGGGGGAAGGTGAACTGGTTAGTGTCAGACAAGTGGGACAATTCACTCTGCTGCAGACAGACAACACCAGGACCGTGTCCTTCTGCACGCCCCTGACAGCGCTTCAGTGACGAGGGCACTCTGTACTGCTGTCTCTGTCCTGCAGAGCATCAGGCCCTTAGCACAGGAAGGTGCCAAAGCACTGGGAAATACAGGCCCTTTTAAAAGGTCAAATGAGCGATGTGCAGCCCAAGTGTGACATAAAGAAGGGGAGAAATAACCCTGCAAGTTAAACAGAAATGATTTCTAGTTCATGTCTAAGGAATGTGCTGATGCAAGTGCTCTTACAATTTAAAGTCACCTAAATCCAGATTTACTGGAAGAACGTTTCAAGGGTGGGACTCCCTCTGTGTGCCATCTGTACGTGCTCAGTAGGTCAGCCTGCACTGGGGAGGTTGGCCCACGGACACCACCAAATCAGAACACCTTTTCTAATTTCTAACTTTTTAAGTTCCTCTTCCCCTCATCCAACTGATTTCATCACCTTAAAACAAACATTTCTGAGCAATGTTAGAAATGTTGGGACTCAAAATATAAAACATGGTAAAAATATAGCTTACCCCTCCACTAAACCTAAGGCACTACTTTTTGTATGTGGAACGTATTAAAGTCTGGAAGAACATTAAGTCACATCCCAATACATATTATATCAAACATTATTGTTACTCTTCTCTTCATTTCAGCTGGTAAAATCCAACTTTGTTTTTTTTTTTTTTTTTAAACACATGGTTATTATGAGGCTTTGCCTGTTAACCAAAACATCAATTACCACATTATGGCATATAAGACATAATATACATTATTAGCAACTTTAGCAGCATCTAAATATCAGTACAAGAAGCCACCATTCCAAAATGGTCCAGGACAGCAGACTTTGCTGAGTTCTCTTCTCACAACAGAGAACCAGCAGCAAAGCCAGCTACATTCCTAAAAGCCAATAAGGGAGGTATGGCAGTGTCTAAAATCACAAGCTAAAAAGCAGAGGGTAGGCCAGCTGCAGACCATGAAAATATTTAGCCAGCATTCATGAGTGTGAGAAAGCCACGATATGGCAGCATTTTAAAAATGATCCTCCATGGAACTTTCTCCATGGGCTCCACCATTAGATGCATGCATGGGGTTCCCACTTTCTTTAAAGAATACCAAATATAGATAAGTATTCATTTACTCTAAAAGTTTCTCAATTGAAACAAGCAAAGCTTCACACATCTAGAATGGAAGTAGAATGGCTCATGTATAATGAGGTCAAACTGAAGCATAATGTTCAAATATAATGGCAGTCAAGACCAGCTTTTGTATATAAAAATACTTAGGCATGCAGAATATGAAAGCAAAATCAATCCTGTACATCTGATGTACACAGAGAGGTGGTCTGTGCTGCAGTAAGTGCAGTTCCAGATTTCAGATCTTCACTACAAAGGAGCATCCACGATAAAGTGGCTTCAAGGGACAAGAGGGCAGAAGGGGGGCCAGACTGTACGGCCAGTTAATTGGTGACAGGCTGCTAGGGAAGAAAAACATGTAAACAAATAAGTTTGGGGATACACTAACAGGAACCATTCTAAATTGTACAAAACAAGACAATGACCCAGATCCACATCAATAAAAAACAATGTGTCAGTTACTGCTCTGCTAATAGCAAACAAAGACTTCTGGTTTCTGTTGTGTTGCATGTCAAAGCCAGACCGTAAGTGCCAGGAAGAAAAGAGGGATGCAAATTTATATGCCCCTGAAAACGCCTGATATTTCTGCTCTTAAACCTGATCTATCTTTCTCTCTCTCTCTGAGCCTTGGGCATGGTTCTGTCCAAACACATGGCTATACTGAAATCAAGGGTGTCTGTTCATGGAGAGAACAACGTGGGACTAGGCTAACAGACTGCAATGTCCCATAAACACATCATCATGTCTGGTACATACCAAGAACTTGGAAACAACACACAGAGAAAGCATCTTTCTCTTTTGTGTGGCTGCATCAGCAAGGACAGAAACACAACGGCAGATATGTTGCATATATGTAGGCACCTGAAACAGCATTATCAAATAGCCCTACAGAGGTTTAAATATTCTGTTTATTCCATTTATTTTGTACAGTTACAATACAAACTAAACTCTCTGACGCTGCTCTTTTAAAAGACATCATTAAGGACAGTGGTGGGCGGAAAGCAAGCAGGCTCCTTTGGCTCTGCATCCACCAGGCAGATACACCATGGGTTAGGGCAGCACAAGTGCACGTCCCCTCCTGCCACCGACACAGAACAGCCCACCCACCAAGGGCCATCACCACCAGTTCTAATTCTGTGCTCCACTCAACTTTTGGCATTTCCCCTGAAAAAGGCAGCCAAGGCACATTAGCAGGACTGCAGAGGTAAGTTCTGGTTGGATTTACATTGCATATATGAAGTGGATATATATATATATATTAATGACTAAAAGTAAATACATACACATATATAAAAATTGTATTTGCTTTATAAAGTTCATCCATGGATGCTAGATAAAAGATGGTCTGAGCTGCCTATTTAGTTTGTGACAATTTCATTCAACACAGAGATTAAAATATCTATTTACTATTAAAACCTATTTATTACTAAGGACCCTTCTGCCCACAGAGCACTATAGTGACTTCAGTGAATGCTCATCTGGAGCTCATGCTCAAGCCGAATTTGGAAGTGTTCAAGCAAGCCAGAAGAAACTCCAAATAAAAAGGCCCACTCCACTCTTTTACACACTTTCTGCATTCCAGTACTCCTTAAAAAAAAAGAAGCTGTAGCACTAAAACAGCTGGACTGAGTGTGAGAAGACTATCAGCCTTGCACTGCTTGCTCCCTCTAGCTGTAGCCCTCTTTAAATGCAAAAATGTATTTTACCATCTGCTTCCATAACAAAGACAGGCATTCCCAAAGTAAAATGCCGCAATCTTTCCCACAGTTCATAAAAAAAAATACTTTCTCTTCTAAAACATACTAACCTATTTAAAAGTAGAAAGAAGATGTTCCAGCTGCAAAATCATGATACACGCTAAGCACAGAACCCACAGCTTTTCACCTTTTTGGAGTAAGATATGAAATTAGGGAAATAATTCTGTGTCCTGGTAAAGGGACCACCATACAGATGAACTGTACACAGGGTTGGACGAACATTCTTTACCTTGTGCAGTGATTCCCCAGGAAACACCCTCTGTTTCCACCCCCTATTCTGATTCTAAACTTGTCTTTCCAAGAGAACATTAGACTCAATACATAACCTCACATGCACAGATAACTCCTTTTCTTCTATTTTTGTGCCCGAGAAGCAAAGTATGTAGTCTGGAACAGACTTATTGAAAACTCAGTTCAGGTAAATACCTTACAGGAAGCCGTTGGAAAAGAAAAATCTGCCTGGACCAAAGTAGCTCTTGACAGACCATTTATCTCCTAATTTCAAGTCACACTTTCTAATTCACACACTTCAAGTCCTGTGCCTGACACAATTCTGTACCCGCTAAGTTAGGAATACAAATACAACGTGACATTGCAAGGAGCTGCCAGAAATATAAACAAGAAATTTGCTTTATCTGCAGTGACATCTCCCACATTAAGACTGATACTTACTTACAAAAAGGAGGTTATAATAGTAATTTTAAAAAAAAGAAGCTGCAGCAGTGGAACAAGTGCAAGAATCAGTTGCATATTGTACGCATTTTCTAATGTCTTCTCATCACTTTTAAGTGTGGAAAGTGACTCATTAATTTCTTTCAAAACATCATATTGATTGGTAATAGCAAAGTAAAAGTCCTCAAAATGTAACTTAAAATATGACCTTTGATCTAATACAAGGCTGGAGTAATCAGAATGAATTCAAAGCTAAAAGCCATTTAGAGATGACATAGCTGAAGAAATATTAATCCAACTAAATATAGAAAATTCTCTTGTACATAAAATCATTCTGTAGATAAAATCATTCCTCATTTTACATTTGTCAGATTTGGGGCTTGGTTAAGAGTCCTTACAGCTTTTGATTCTCATAAACGACCTTTAGAGGTAGCAGATTATTTTCTCTGCTTGAGAAGAGCCCCAAATATTTTAAAGAACCCACCAGAAATGGAGAAGTGAAGAAAGGTTCTGATCTACATCCTGCCCTGAAGCAAATTATCATTCTTTGTCTAACATTAGACATATGCAATCTTGTGTCCAGGTAAGATAAACACTACCTGCCAACTTCCCTTGGATTTGCCAAGTGTTTTCTAGAAGCAGTTTTTATAAACACAGATACAATATTGGCTTTTTGCTCATTACACTGAATATATTTGTTCTTGAGAGGGTTCTCAGAGTGTCTAATAGAAGATGTAAAGTAAATCAGTGTGCTGACTTTACAGCCAAGTGTAACATTTGCTGCAAAAGTGAGGTAAAATGAGTATCTGAAGGCCAGCTCTTAAGCTTCTAAACTGGTGGAACTGCACAGCACACTGTATTTTCCAGTCTTAATTGCTTCCTTTGGGCTTTTCAGCATCAGAAAATCCCAAATTGAGGATTTACTTTCTGCTTTCTGCACAAACTCCAGGTAGTAATGATGATAATCTTAGACAGCAGGTCTGCACTAATGCCCGTGTCTTATGCTAATACTTGTACAATCTGTTTGATATCATATCACCTCATCTTTCTTACGGTGCTAATTAGCATCCTCTGAATCACATCTGTGTCACTGTGGAGGAGAGAACAACACAGAACACACAAACAAGATGCTCAAGGTAGCTTGAAGCAAGCAGTATGATAGTCTCTTACGAACAAAACGTTAATTGGTCTTTAGCTCATCCAAAACTTCCTTCACTTCCAGGTGACTATTTGCTACATAAGGTTTTATGGAAATGAACATGTGTGTCTGCTATTACATGTTTTCTTTTTCCATTTTTTCAATTTAAAAAGTTAGTTTTTATGCAAGAAGCTCAGTTTCACTGAGACTAATTAATTTGGAGAGAACGCGAAGAACAGCATATTTGGCATGGAAAGAAATGTGGGCACTATACACTATTAATCTACTACAGGAAAACAGGCTGTAAAGAGATAAGGCTAAGTTGGAGCTAAAGATCGGAGGACAAAAAAGGAACTGAACTACAGTTCACAGAGAAAGGAATTTCTTTCCACACCCACAAAGAACACAGGCCCAAATCCTCTTAATTTTGCCCCTTCATACCAGTCATAAAAATTATTATCAACACTGTGAGGCCAATCTGCCTGAAAACCCCAGAGGCAATAAGCTCTCCTTCTCCTCCCCCCTTCATTGCTCAAGAGTCACCCTCCTTGGTTAAATTTTATTACATACAGCAGAGCACGTTTATCTCCATTTTCCTAGTTACGCTGTTCCTGATATGAAATACATCAACACATAGAATATACAATAAAATTGTAATGTTTTTCCTCTCACTTATTTGCAGCCTCTGTTGCAGGCAGTCACTCTCACATGTACTTCTGTACTTACCATTGGAAGGTCTTTGAGAATCTGTATACCATCTCCTGGACCCATATGTGCTATGTGGTTAAAATTAGTTGGGTTAGAAATTAACTTATTTCTCATTTCTGGATCACGGAGCATCTCCCTGGAAGAGAAAATATTTTGCTCAGATATTTCATTCTAGATGAGGAAGGGCATTTATAAAACATGTACAGCTTTGATTATCAGCTGCTTTAAATGGAAATTAACCAGTCTTTTCCAACCTAAACGATTCTGTGACTTTATGACTATTTAACCATGTTAACAGTGATAAATCCCTGCTATCAGCACAGGCATGGAGAAGCTTCCAGCTTGAAGAGAGGGCAAGGGGCCAGATAAAAGAATACTGTTTGCAGGCTAAGAGCCCATTCCCAACAGTTACTAACATTCAAGAAACATATAACCACTATGAGCTGATAAAAAGCTCTACAAGATGAGCAAAAGCAGAACTCATTTGTGAAATATTACAAAGTGGAGATGAAAATGAAGTACTAAATATGAAAATAGAATTAAAATAATACTGCAGTACCTTTCTCAGTCTGTGGTCAGAATTAAAAGCTCTTCAAAATGGCAAGGATGCATTTCAGAACTTAGAATAAATAAAATTTTAAGAGACCAAACTTCAATCAACTCAGAAAAGGCAAGACCAAGAAACGGAATTTTATCTCCACTGCATACAGCTGTTACTTTCCTTAGAGCCAAAAAGAAAGACAAGCTGGGAGCCAGCCACTGGTGGAAGAAGTTGAAAACTAGGAAACTGACATACTCAGTTCTTGGAGTGTGGCTTAGTACAGTAGCAGGTCATTTTTAGTGAGTGACACTAAATAGCCAGTAACATCCTCTGCGAACACTGCAAGTAGTGCATACCTATTTTTGTTGCCATTTAGGGAAGTATCTGTATTAAACACTCCTATTAGAAATACATCCTGAAGTCCTACGTCCTCTGATGAGGTGAGTTTTGTGAGCTTTATAGAAAGTTTATGTAGTTAAATCTATAAATCAAAAAGCAGAAGCCTTGGAATACTGCTGAGAGTAGAATTGCCTTCAGAAAGAAAAGCAGAACCAGAGTCTGAAAGTAATTAATCCATATGCATACTTAGCAATGCAATCTCCTTTTGCAAAGTGTTTATTAGAGATCTTTATATATACAGTGTATGTGAACACTTATGCAGTTGTATACAGTAAGTGGAGACATGCATTCCAAATTACAGCTGTTTCACATCATTAATCTGAACTAATGAATACTTGTGCATGCAGTGCATATCCATATACAAACTGGTATTAACACAAATTAAACATTGAGGATTAACACAGTAGTGAAGAGACAGAAACATCGGAATGTGCATTCCAGAAAGCAAGGCATGAAGTACTACACTGGCATCAGTCACTGTCCCTCAGGGCCTACAGGCATGTACAGAAGACAAGTACATGTTGAATACCGACCTCCTCTGCTGCATCCTCTCCTCCTCCGGGACTCTGAAGGAGTAGCGGCGCTTGTTGTTGATGTTTCGAACCATTTGCTTCCGGCTGTTATCTGATGTCTCAGGGACCACCAGTTCATCACCCTCTGAAATCAACAGAGATACGGTGACCCAGTGGGACAATGCGTGGAATTTGATTTTAAAGACATTTTCTTCCTCTGCCCTCTTTAGTGTTGGACATCACTCATTTCCCATCAAATCTGAACAAATGCCCTTTGGTTTATGGGTTTTCTTGGCTACTGTCTACTACGCTGCTATGTAGCAATAGACTTAACCCTTCTTCACACACAAGCTGCCACACTTGTGTTGTCCAAACACCACTGATTCATTCTTTCAAATGAAACACTCGGGTAGGCAGAAAGGATGTCAGTCCTCTTGTCTCAAACTTTCCTTGGCAGTTCTCACTGAAAATCACTAAAACAGCCTTGTTCTGGAAACTCGGGGCAAGATTCTCTTTCGTTCATTCCCTGCTCCAAAGAGACTACTCCTTTTTGAAATGTTTGAACAGCGCTGTATTTTGGTGCAGCTGTGGGAAAAGGGAGGATTTTTTCCACATGTGTGCACATCTGGCCAAGGCAACTTTAATAAAGACATGGAAAGTATAGTAGTGATAATCATACAACAGGATTGTTACTTTGAATGAACATTGCAACTGCTCTGTCTTATTTTATGTATATATATATATACATGGAGACTAAAGTTACTCTTAGTAAACCTGAACATCCCCAGCACCAACTGCTCCCTGCCAAAACAGGTTCTGTATGGAACTAGAAACTCTTCTCTCCTTAGGACCAACGAGATTTCCTGAAGGGTGAGATCTACTAGGAGAGTAGCTTCAGGAAATAAACCTTCAGACTTCTAAAGAGATACACTGTTTAGGTAACACACAGGAGCAAAGCATGAGCCTAACTTAATTCTGATCCTATGCTCTCCAGTTTTTATCCTCTTCTGCTCTGCTTTTGATGTTCAATCTTTATTAGACTTGAACACTCTTTTATACACAGTTCTAGTATATTGCTCCTCTCTACCACTGTCATTCCTTTTGTACTAATTTGCTAGAATTTAAACAAACACTGAAACATTGCCAACAGTAGTGTATGTTTCTAGAGCTTTTATTTCCACTATTTCCAGAAAGTCATTAACAAAAGTTTATAGCTTTTGGTTGTTAAAACAGAGCATGTCCCCTCTCAATCTAAGAGGTTAAACAGAAGTTTAAGGAAATTCCTTTTTGGTTGTTAAAACAGAGCATGTCCCCTCTCAATCTAAGAGGTTAAACAGAAGTTTAAGGAAATTCCTCAGGAGCATGCTTGTGAAATGGGCTCTAAAAAGAAAAAAAGTCAAAAATACTTATAAAAAACCAGATTTGTGAAACTAAAACTGTGGCACACAATCAGAGTGGCCCCAATAATACATTATGAACACATAGTATTATATTACTTTATAATCCTTGGGAAATGTTTACATTAAGTACAGTATTAATTTAAATTTAGCACTGCCAAGATCACTATTAAAGTCTTTAATTGTGCAGACATTTTTAGACAGCATTCTGTCAGGTGATCCCACATTTGGAGGGAGTGTCTAGTCATTCTATTTTCTACTTCCAGTCTTCATTCAAGTCTTAATTGAATATTCAAAAGGAAAAAAAAAGTTCAGAGTAGCAGACAACACTGCAATCACTGTGGAATCTATAAGCATTGGCTTTTCCCCAAATTAACAAGCCCACATAAATTTGAAAGACCACTTCCTAGTATGCACATACCCAGGCAAAGAAAAATACTCTTTCTAAACAAAAATTTGCATGATGAAAATTGGCTTCTTTTTACTTACCTGCCATCTTGTTTTTGAAATATATTAATCTGACTGTCTCCAGGCCTAAAAGGTTTAGCGATCCTTCAGTATTCAAGGGTCGTACCTGAAACAAGGGATAACAGACTTTGCAATAGTAATAACTCACATTTCTCTAATGCATCTTATTCTGAAAGCTCCAAAATGCATTTTACATGCTATAAAAGGAACACTGTTATAGAGCCAAACAAGGAGCAGCATCTCCCATCTCCAGTAACACATGACTGCTCTCAGGAGTAATAAGAGCAGGTCATTAAAGCCACAAAGAAGAACTAAAATCAATTTTAGATCTTGAACTTTTTTTTTGAGAATGAGTACAGAGGGGGTGACCTAAAATTCAACTTTCAGATGTAGGCTTAACACCGTTCCTTTCAGCATTTAAATAAACAGTACTGTTAGAAGTCATACATAATTTCAATTTTTTTCTATTAGATGTACAAAGCAATAAGCTGGGCTTTTGTTTTGTCTTAGTACCATGTCACAATCATGCTCTGTAACTTGATAAGAGCATATACAGACTGTTAAAACCTACTGGTATTTATGATTTCCAACTTAAAAATTAAAGAAGCATTCCACACTCTGAGTCTGTAAACTGTGTTAGAAACAAGCTCTTCATACTAAATAGCCATTTTGAGTCACCTAGATGTAGCAATTCCTGTTTGATGAAAGTGGCTTCATCCATTAAATGGGAAATCCTGAGCCAAATATTAATCAAAGTACTAAACTGCATTCTACTGTGTAGGAAAAAAAATGATTCAACTGCTTTATAACTCAGTGTTTGGACATCAGAAAGAATTTTCCCCTCAAGTCCAGACTCTTCTCTGCTTAAGATGGTTAACAGCTGATCACCTTAACCTTTTGCATTGTTTATTCTTACAGCATTGCCAGAACACCCTGGTCTGCATCTGACACGTGGGAAATTGATATACTGAGAGACTGAATGATCAACCCAAGACCACAGGGGTAATGTCCTGTAATTCTATGTCACTGGAACGCCAGTAAAGGAATTATGTTGACACTAGTATGAAGCTGAAGTCAGTCTAAACTATGGGGAAAAAAATTACTTTTCTTATTTATTTCCAAATACAGCTGAACAAACACCTACTGAATACCAAGGAAGTGTCAGTTTTCAGAAACTTTTGATAAGAGATCCAAACCTGACATCACCCTCGTTTTAGTGTTTGTACTGGTTGAAACAAAATGTTCTAACCCAGTCTGTCTACAATGTTCTCAAGCAGCAGGAGATAGATTTTTGAAGGCCTGTTCAAATATTTTAACATCCACCATCTTCTGGCAATAACATGGATGCAACCAGTCCCAATGAAGCCACACGAAATTAATACCAAGACACTGCTCTCATTATTACAATAACATCATTAAATCTAACATAGCCATATGTGCCAGATTGAACATTCCTCTAAAACAGTGAAACCACATGCAAAACACATTTTGTATCTTCTCTTTTGAACAAAAAAGCACTAATTTCTTTGCAGTAGCTCTTCTTTTAGTTCAATTACATTTACACGAGCAGTTTTAATGATGGCTTCTAATGTCCTTAGAAAACTGGTACAACCTTAGCAAAGCAGTAGTGAGTCTTAGCAAGTTACCTTTTTGAGAGGAATAGTTTGAATCCACTCCATGGAGTTCACGTCGAAGATGTCAATGGCGTTCTCACTGTACACAGAGAGGTATGGTGCATTGTAACCTGGGAGGGAATGATTAGGTACAGTGTCATGTGCTTTCAGACACAGCCCAAAATACATAACTCCTTATGGTTTAGTTGTATTTAGTTAAAAAAAAAACAAAACCAACACTATACAACCCAACAACAATCTTTGAAAAATGTGCTTTAACTCAAAAATGACAAGTAAATTTATTCCGAAGGCAAACAAGCACCACCTAAAAACTTAGAATCTCCATGACTTTCCTTTTAACTTTGCCGAAAACCTAACTGCTTTCTGAATTACAACATATTACAGTTTACTCTGCCAAACACTGATGTGGTTCAAAGTTTTTTTTTCCCACTAAAAGCCCTGTTTTGTAAATGATGTGGTAGGAAAATATATTCTTGTTATTTAATAACTGCCATTTGAATGAACTGAGCCCTCAAGTCTTTGGACTGTGCACTAAACGAACATTATTGGATTTAAGCGCCATGACACAGTCATAAAAATCATGTTTCCTTCTAGCTTTAATTCTCTCTTCTATTTTCTGGATTGCAAAGAGAATTCTTGTGCTACTTATCTGGCACATTTTCCCAGGATGAAATTTATGCCACTGGGACCATTTCTAAAGGAGAATTCAGGGCTTTCATGTCGGTAAAAAGACTGCCATGGTCTGCCAAGACTAACAAGAGCATCCAATTTGTGTTTAAATGTAACAGCTTTTGCTATAAAATATACCTCTACTCTGAACTGGAGTAACATCAAGTCACTTCATTTAAGGCAATCAAAAAACTTTCACAAATATCAATGACCAGTCTAGATGAACTACACATGAAAAATACCCATTTTTCAATCTATCACAAAATCTTCTATTTTGATTCATCCATTCTCTGAGCCCATTGTAATAATCAATTGTTTAAAATTGCTTGAAAACCAGATGTGACCAACAGCCTGTAAATGTTGCTCCTTCCACATTCAGAAGGGCCTTCACTCTAACAGGGTGAAACTTTCCCTCCCCTCTGCAGTGGGCTGCTGCCAGAGGGAGGTAAGAGGGCAGACCATTGCAAAAATCAATGTAAGACTGAGCTCATACACAGAAACTCTGAGGGCAAACTTGGCCAATCATCCTCCGAATTCAGAAAGCCATTACAAAGAAGAAGATAGACATGGCAGGTTGGTCTTTTTTTTAGATCTTGAACTAAGATTAAGCACCAGCTCTGAAAAACACGTGCAATAAATCTCTAACAGTTCCTGATGGAAATGGAAATCTTGAAAAATGACAGTATTTTTCCATCAGGGTTATGAAATATATTTTCTATACTGCCTGCTATGCACTGTACTTTGGAAGGGAAGAGAGAGACAGGGAAACTTAAAAAATGAATTTCTTGAAAAGCAGAGAGGAGATAAGTGTTGACAAAAACTGCTGAGAAAGAGAGAATGAAGGAATAAAGAAAGAAAAGGCAAACTAGTAAGTAGGAATAAACACCACTAAAGAAAAGCAAGTCAAACTACCAGATCCTGATGACTCTGAACATCAAAGCAGGAATCACAATGCTGAGCCAAAGTACAATGGAATTTCAAGGCTAAAGAATAATAGTCCAGCACTGGTGGTAGCAAATACATAAATTTTATATTAGCCTCTGTAGAACCTGAAGCTTTTGGCTGTTTTAGATACCAAGACGTGTTTAGAAGTTGGACATCAGAGTCCTGACTCATGATTTGTCTCTGTGTTCCTGCAGTACAGGTCAGTGACAGAGCTGTCAAAACTAGCACAAAATGAGATCAGGACTAAACCCTCTGACTACACTAAAAATGCTGACAGAAGCCGAGAACATTCATTCCCCTGTCAGATAATGAGCCTTGAACTTCCCTTCCTGTGGATATTAACACAAGCAGTGACCACCTCAGCGTACAACAGCAAACAGACCGACAGACACGGCAACTTACAGCACGAAGATGGAGTTGCGGGCCACATCAACTCTTGTTGTCTTGATCTTCGGCCCTGGCAGTCGACGTAAACCCCGACGCTGCTAAAACACAGCAGGTATTCTTTATTTGAGATTTCGACTGCACAGATGGCATCGGTTGGCTGCTGTGAGATAAATGATAGTGTGTGGTCATCTGGATGGAGCAGACTGTATGGGCTGCCTTCTCCATGAAGGGGATATTTTAAGAAACCTGACTGGTAGCCCACGCAAAGACGGTCACTGAAGATTGACATCCACTGGACGTTCCCCTGGACCTGGATCTCCTTGATCTTTTTGTGACGCGTCTTACTCTGGTTCAGTTCATAACAGAGGACCTGCCTTTTCATAGCTACACACAGGCAGGTAAGAGCTCCGTGGCGCACGTGTCCAGAAACTATTGACTGACAGCCTTTTGTCTCTGCCAGCTTATAAAACTCAGTCTCCCTTCCATCCAGGGCGGCCATAGGGAAAAGCCGCACGTGACGGTTCCGTCCTGAGATTACTGCAATGAGCTGCTCACTTGGGATAAGCTCAATCTGATGAACCTTCTTATTATCACCAACACGGATAATCTCTGGGGGGAAAAAAAGAAAAAAA
>VWZG01000015.1:840705-857874 GCA_013396735.1 Grallaria varia | reverse complement strand
AAAAAAAAAAAAAAGAAATCCAAGTAAATAATGTTGAAGTGTGAATTGATTATAACATATGTATTTGTAAAGATATACTATGAATGAAACCCAAGAAATTCCCTTTACTGCTGCCTTGCAATATTAGAAAGTACAGAATCAAAACTTGTATATTAATAACACCAGATGTGCCCATTCTGGATAAACCTTTGGCTTTTCCTCACCAGAAACAGAAGGAGCAGATCCGATGCAATAACAACTCCTGTATTATTTCAGTATTCATTTCAAAAACAGTTTATAGCCACAAAACTACTAAATAAAGGAAAACCCTCAAAGAGCTGAAACATGAACAACTGTTGAACATGCAACAATTAAACATGCTGTTTGTTGAATTAGCTTGGGCATCTGTTATTCCTTCTTACAATACTGAATATAAATTTTCATTTCCAATACCAGAGAGGAGGTTACAGAAAGGATTAAGCCACAATTCTTACTGACGTGCACAGCAGGAGGAGACAACAGTCACAAATTGAAATGAGGGAGGTTCCTACTGGGTAACAAAGGAAGTGGTACGCTGTTAGAATAATTTGCAACAGGCAGCCCAGAGAGATCATGGAACCTCTGTCCAGTCAGGTCTTAAATTCTCAAGGACAAAGTCCTGAACACCCTGGTCTGAACTCAGTACTGAGCCTGCTTCAAACCGGGGAAAAAACTTTCAACTGCATTCCAGATGCTGGATCATTGTTATTGGAAAGGATACCCAAAACAGAAAGCACACAGAACACCGCCTGATCTCTCATGGACCTGTCCAGCTGATAATGCAGTAAATCAAGAAAAATGAAACCAGGGGATACTGAATAAGAAAAAAAGTTAAAAAGCCACTTTTTGATTATTTAGTATTAGGGAAATTATTACCAGTTCCTAATCTCTTACCGTCTTTGGTGACATGCACAACAAATAACCCTTCTTCATTCCCCAGAGCTATTCTTTCATGGTCTATGACATTAAGAAAAAAAACTGTTATTTTTTTCTTTGAAAGTACTTTAGGAAATACTTCAACAATACTGATAATTCTCATTAACAGAGACACCTTTTTTAGTATCTTGAAATAAATGTGTATAAAGCCAACCCCAATATGTTCATGTAACAAACAAAATTGGCAACCTCTTAATCTTTCAAATTCTGAAAAATATAAGTCTCTTCCCATTTCTCCTGTAGAAGTAACATCAAGAAACATAGTATTATATTTAAATAATTTAAATAATCAGAGATGAACGTGCTTTATGCAGTAGTATTTAAAATGACTGAATTTATTCTTTGATCATACATTTTGTCTGTGGTCCCACCAGCAGATTCTGTAAAGTCAATGATTTGAATCTACCCTATAGTGTTAATTTTGCCCAGTTAGGGAATTACGTTGCCAGAGTAACAAGAGAGAAATGTACAATTCTCAGTCAAAATTACTCATAATTATGAATACGAGTGAATAGAGGGAATACTCTTAGAAGATCTAACAAAAGTACTGGGTAGCGAATTGCACTTCTCTCTTAAGCCCATACACATATCCATATGGGACAAAACCACTACATATGAGTCCCCATCCAGTAGATAACACCATTCAATGTATTTTCTTTCTTTCTTAAAAAGCATACCCATTATTTTTAGAGCTTCCTTTTTATTCATTTCATACCTATGATTGCTGCTGACTGTGTTGTTTTGATGAGGGGTAAGGTGCTGTCATAAGCTTCTTTGGGAACATAGACTGAGCGGTCTTTGAGTTTGTTCTTCTTCAAGATCCTGTGCAGCTCATTCAGCACGCCTACCCACTTGCTTTTTTCATTCTCCCCATCTGCTAGAATCAGGATTGAACACTTGTTACTGGATGCAGAAAGTTGGGAGGCTGTAACCTGTAAAAAATTGAAATACACATTTTAAGTCACAAGCAATAACAAATTTCCTCATGACCGTTTTTGCAAGGCTATCAGATGCCTGTAAATTTTAATTAGCCATTTGAACTAAGAAAGAAAAATTTAGCCTTAGTTAAAAGAAAACACTCTTATCTTAATCTAAGAACCCACAGCAGAAAAACCTGTAGATGTGAATAACCCAAAGAACAGAGAAAATGTTGGCTTTATTCTGAATGTATTTCTGTTTATTCTATAATTCTCAAATGTCTGCTCTAAATAGTCGATTTTTTCTCACAGCAATTTTACAACAAAAAGCATTTCTTACAGAGCATTCTGTATTTTTTAAGAGCAAAAGATTTCGTAAATAATTTAATGCAATAGGAATAGTCTTTATGAAAGAATGATCTGTGATCCTTTTCATGTATTTGATACAGCTACTAGAGATATAAGTGAAAGCCCCTTTTGTAGGTTAATCTCCTCTCAGCACACAGAGTGATGAACAGTCTGAAAACTGGAAAAACAAGGAGTAAAATACAATGGTACATCCAAGAACTGATAGGGGAATTAATAAGACACCAAGGAGATTTCATTGAGGTTAAAGCTTTAATAGAATATCTAGTAAAAATAAGATTAGGAAAAAAACAATGATTGCAAAACCCTGATACCACATACTAGATCTAAGTTTTGATGAGCATTTGACACTAGATTTCTAGGCTGACCACCTGATAAATGGGAATTTTCAGATATCCAATGCATATATAAAAAAATACGTAAGATAAAGGCTCCAGGAATAACAGAACCAGTTAAATTGAGAAGCAAAGGGCAACTCCAGGAAATGAAAATGTAGGAGGTCACAATGAATGGAAGAATTTCAAATGACTAAGTGGAGGTTGAGAAAAATACATCTTATTGTGAAGACTGAAAACTAAAACCCACGTACAGTGGAGACGAGAGCTTGTCTAAATGTACCAATGCTATTTTTTCCACAAAAATGATATATGTACAGATCTTGATGTGCTGCTGCTGCTGCTGCCATGGATACCACAGGGCCAGAACTTGCCAAAGAAATAGAATACTATCAAGCTGTCAGCGAATGCACAGCCTACATCACCCTGTGAAACCCTGTATGTCTGGGTTACAGGGTCAAGACACGATACTTACCCTAAAGATACAGGGGATATCTTTTCGATTTGCATGGATGACATCTGAGGCCAAGACAGAACTCACTGAGAATTCTTCATCCCTTATGAAAAACCACAAACATATTTAGGAAAAGAATTTAAGAGTAAAATCTGTATGCTTCATTTTCACTTTTCCAATAGTCTTGTTTTGTGAAGGACACAACAAGTCAGCACTGAGATCTCATTTTTAAAATTATCATTTCCTCTGCATCTGCACATGAGATTCACAGTTGTATAATTAATTCCTGGTAAATGCTGATGGAGATATATCTACTCAGATATTCTGTACCTAGCTTTTGTTTGTATAAATTGAAACTTAAAAAAATAGTCAAACTTAAAAAAATAAGGGGACCAAGAACACCTCTTCCAACTCTTTCATAAAAATCCAAACTCATTAGAAGCTCTAA
This sequence comes from Grallaria varia, assembly GCA_013396735.1. Classification (NCBI taxonomy): domain Eukaryota; kingdom Metazoa; phylum Chordata; class Aves; order Passeriformes; family Formicariidae; genus Grallaria; species Grallaria varia. Next base: position 854,400 of record VWZG01000015.1, on the reverse strand, counting down.
CCTATAGCTGTTTGAGACGCCCTGGATGAACCAACCTAGATCAGAGATGAGCTTTACTGATTTGCTGTGTTAAACATTCTCAGCCTTCAGAGCTTAGTATTTCACTAATATGAAGACAGTGTGAACAAACTCTTTCACCCTTTTGAAATAAAAATTGTAATGGTTTTATCCTGTAACAAAGTTTTATCTTTCAAAACTCTATTCAACCCCAAAATAATGTTATTTTTCCTTATTTATTACTTCCAGATCTTCTACACAGCTGAAGAGATGCTCTTTGCACTTGAAGTAGTAATGTAAGTTTAAACACCCACATATGAACATACAAATGTAGTTCAGGCTAACTTCAAATAAATGCTAACTGCTTTTTCCTGGAAATTTTTTCCCCCCTGAAAATTAGAGGCTCTCAACATGGATTATAGGGTTTCATAAAAGCTCTGGAGCTTGCTTACTGATTTCACAGAAAGGAAAAGCAGAACAAAACCTCCCAGTGCCACTGAAAAGCTCCCACTCAGCTTACCTCATGTCTATGACCTGACTCACTATCACGCTGGGCTGGGATGCTTTTCCTTCTGCTACATCATATAGGAAGAGTTTAAAATCACAGATGACTGCCAGTGCTCTCTGCCAACCTTTCTTTACTCCAGCTGGTTTGGGGACCTTTAGAAAAATAAATTCTGATTAACTTTCTGTAAGTTTGGATGCAATCAAAAAAATCAAAAAGCACAACAACCAATTCACTCATCTGGGCTGAAAAGCTTTTATTCAGTCATAATATTAAGCAACATAAGCAATAACACAGGAGCACTAAGAGCATCAAATACGGCCACACAGTCAACATATTTTTTAAAAAAATTAGTAGCATCACAGATTCCTTTGTCTTATTCCACAAATTCATTCAAAGCGGTATTAACAAATATAAAGAAAAACCCATCTCCAACTAGTCAACAGGAATAAGGTCAAAACTATAACAAGTAATTCTTTTAATATTTATGTACAAGTATCCACACTAATACCTCAGAGAGTAAGAAACAGAAAGATTCAAAAACTCACAGGCCCTGGAATATGACCTTATCTCTAGAGATGGGACTATTCAAGACCAACTCAAAGCACAACAGAGATGGAGAGACAATTACTGTTGAACATGCTAAGAATTTCTTTGTGCAAATTTGGTTTCCAAACTGCTACCTTACGGTATAACTGAATCCATCCCCCATAATGCACCAATTAACTCCTGCTCTGGAAAACAATGAATTTTACATAAGTGCCCCAAATGCAGCCACTTACTCGGACATGTCCTTCATAAGCTGTTCCTATGCCTTTCTGCGGATCTATTCCCAAAGGTCCCTTAGTCTGTTCAGGAGGGATGGGACACACTGCAGGAGCCTTGTCTGCACAGGTCACGTGGCAAGAGAATCCACATACTTGTGAGGGGGAGAAGAAACAGAAAGATTTGATAGTTATTTCTTGTGCAGTGCAAACATTACGATAAAGATGATGACACTTTTACAGGAATCCCCTCTCTTTTTCTGACGAACATCTGAATAGTCTCACTGAACTTTGCTACACTGAGACAGAAATATGTCTGCACATAGCAGCAGTTCATGCTTTTAACTGCTATAAATACTTTTTCTCATTTTCAGATAGTTTATGGATACACAGCCTAGTTTCATCCAGGTAAGAAAGGGCCTAAAATAATCCCTACAATTTCCTGTAGGCCCAACTCTACTAGTAAACTAAATCCTGGAACATCCTGTACATAATGACTGTCATTCTGTGTATACAGAAACAGAGTAACTGCCATTCAGTACTGACCTGTTTCTTTCTAGAATAAATCAGAATGTCTTATATTTTGCCCTGCAACAGAAAGCAAAGCTGCTGTCAGACCACTGACATACCTGACCACTGACTGTGGCCCCTTACTGCTATTTTAAGTAAACTGAACTAAGCTCTTTTACCACTGACAGGAGTCAGTGTGTCCCCCGATAACTAAGTAATCTGTTATATGAGATATTCAAAGTGTTTGGCTTCTACTGTTGAAAGATTGATGCATGAGAATCTATTCTGTTATTCAAAATACAAACAGAAGACTCCTGGATGATCACACTACAACATTTACTGAGCTGTTTCCACCTGCAAGAACTTTAGTTCACGCTTTGCGCTTCCACAAATGCTTACCTTCACAAGTGCAGCCCTGTCGTATTAAACCAACCATCAGAGATGTGCACTGGTTGCATTTTGTCGGTGTATTAAATGACTTCACGACAAACTGGTGGGCTTTAGGCTGTGAAACAAGCAGACAAGGATGTTAACACCTATACCACTTCTGAAGAACAGTTACTTTTTTTCACAGACATAAGAGTGCACAGGTTCATTTAAAAAGGCAGCTTGTTTGTCTTTGCTGAAATGAGATCTGAATTCCTAACACATGGGCTGAAAAAAAAACCCCTTATCAGTGCTCATTGTTGATAATTTAAAGCACCCTCTGTAAACAAAACCATGGCAACTGGACCTTGCCTCAGAACACGAGTTTGCTTCCACTGCAGATAGGAAAACTGCCAAAATGATTCCACTGCACTCTAGAAATTGGATGTGTGTATGTACGTGCTTGGTGGGCACCTGGCTGCCAGCCAAGGTCAGCCCACAACAGGGTTTTCTAAGCTGCAAATTCAGTGCTTCTCTGTACAGGCTGTTGCCTTAGTTCAAAGAAAAAGAGCAGACTTCTTAAAAATTCTAAATTTTCTGCCAGAAAGCATGACAGAGTTCAGTTTTATGGTGTCTGGCAGAGGCAATTTCAGAACACCCAATTTAAAAGCAAGAGCTGAAGATGACAGATGAAGTTGATTTTGAAAGGGCTTATCTTCCTGTTATTCCTTGGGAACACACACTACATGAGTAAGTGGTTTAATTCTCTGTCCTCAAGGATGGCCTTGCTGATGCGACTACATAAAGGCTAACTGACTACGTGATGTGACAGTATGATTCATCAAAGGCTTTATATAAAATCCAGGAAGCTACTCTGCTTTTCTTTAAAAACCCCAGCGAAGTAACTACTGGTGGAGAAAGGACAGAGCACAGGGTGAATGCAAAGACTGCCCCAAACACCTGGGTAATGTATGTGATCTGAAATAAAACAATTCTGCAGACTAACGAGTAGGAATGTTAAAATTTTACTCACTTCCCTGTTTTTCACAGTGTGAGGTATCACAGCTAAGGGCTCAAACTTATCCATATTTAATGACAGCTTTGCTGTTACAATGGAAGCTTTCTGTCTACAGGTGTGTGTCTTGTACTGAAACTTGTAGGGAAAAAATACTTAGCTTTAAAAACCAATGCCATCAAAACTTAAAAAGGTTTTCTAGAGGACATAATAACTTGCATACCAAATCATTACTTACTGAGCAAAATGTTTGCAAAAGTTAAGTTATGTGTACAGTAAAACCTGTTCTGCATGAGTCCAAGTGCACTTACAGTATTTTTAATTGATTAACTGATATACTGCCAACAGAACACTGTCTGCTCAAACTTTTTAGCTTTCCTTTACACCAATGAATCTTTTGCTAATTTGTAAATTATCAAAGCAGAGAAACAGTTCTATTAGAAAGGCTTACTCACTTCATTGATTAGTTGCAGAAAAACTGTCATTTAAAAAACTATACAGAAGATTAAGCCACTTCCAAAACTTTTATGAGAAAGTTTTTCCTTTAGTAGCGTGTATCTTATTCCACATTTGCTTGAATATACATAATCCACTGGGATACATAATTCACTGGGAATTAGCATATGCTGACTGGCTTACTTGGCTAACAGCAACACGATTTCAACAACTGAAGTAAAATCAGTACTTATGCAAGTAAAAATCCAGAAGAAGAACTGGAAACTTTTCTCCCAGCCCAGTGCTGCAGTGCTGGCTGTAGTGCTTAGTCTACATAGTTCTTAAAAACGCAAATCTATGGTTTCATTTTTAGGCTTACTCTTTGCCTCGCTCAAAAATAAGCCTCTAATTAGCACACAGATGTGCTAATCCAAGACTGGCCTGCAGTGACACCAGTTTTATTGTATGCAGAGGATAAAGGCAGGTTTGTCAGAAAACACTCTCTTCCTAGGATACCCATTTTCCTTTCTTCATTTTCTGGCTCATTTATCTCTTTCTAATGACCAAACTACTGCTTTTCCTATAATCAAATGCCTGTCTACTGCTACAGCAGAATTCCTAGTGCAACTTGTCACATCCCATCATGCAAGAATGAGGGGGTTTAAATGTTAGAAAGCAACCAGCTTGCATATAAACAACCCTTCTAGGCAGTTCTGGTCAGATTAGTGTGACAAACACTTCTCCCGGAGCTGTGGCCCAGGAGTGACATTTCCCCCCTTATTGCACAGAGAGTGTGAATGCCTGACAGAATACCTTTGGTGCAGAGAGTCCCGATCCAATATACGCTGTCCTCATGGTCGGTGTATGAATTGAACGGGGAGGATGATCTGTAACCTGGATAAAGTCCCCAAAGGATCAATAAGACATCAAGTACACACTACCAAAAATAGCTTGAATAAAGGAAAAAGACTACATTGTCCCACCCACTTCATCTCCAAGTATACAAACCCTGAAACAAAACTAACACAGGAAAGGACTTAGAAAACCAAATCCTATTACTCAGCAACACAACATGCAAGATTCATCGCCTAAAGGTATTATCTTAAACATTTGATTGGATATTTTCTAATGTAAAATAACTACAGAGTTATTTTTTTAATGGGGAAAGGGGATAAATTATTATAGTTGCACCGTTTGATTAATAATTCGTAATAACAAGACTTTCATCAGGACTCCAAAGTGTGTTTTTACCAATTACAGTGTAACTGTATCTTTGTGCCAACATTTCCTAAATACGCATGACCAAGGATATGTTATGAAGAGAGACTATAACTAATAATGATTCAGCATAGTTCCCTTCCTTATTCACTTAACCAGTATATGAAAGGAAATACAACATTCCCCAAACACAGATCACCACTATTGCAGAAAGCTATTACAGGGTCCTAAACAGCCTTGCTGCAGAAGAGCGAGCTTCATCCTAAACTAAAGGATTTGCAATAGTAATTTTTGTACAAGTGAAACATCCTAAAAAAAGAGAAAGATTTTTACAACACCAAAGTACCTCGATTGGCTCAATCTCACTAGCTGTAGAAGGAGACCTTGATCTTGAATGGAGGTGAGACTTGCTATCTTCATCCCGTGATGGAGTATTAGACAATGTAAAATTCTCAACTGAATCAATCTAGGAGAACAATTCAAGAGAAAAAACAACAACCAAAGAAATAAATCAAAGACATCATTAAAAAAGAATTCTCAACTCTTACCAAAATAAGATATGGGAGTAGTAGAACTCCTAAGAGAGAACTGAGAGGATAACAATTCAGTTTAAAGCATTTTCCTAATTAAAACCACAAAAATGCAATGAAAATTATAGAATATTAACACACCAAGGCTTCTGCTGAGAGGTGAGCACATGCATAAGGGCTGCTAATTCAAAACAAGGAGAAAAGGCAGAGCAAACAACGTATTTCCTGAGGCTAGACTTGTATTCACAGATAACTGAGGGGGTTTTGTACCCCATTTGAACTACAAAAACATCCTTACCAGGAATACAGTTTCTTCAGGCAAATATTTTCCCAGTCCTTGATATACACAATGAAACTAAGGCCAACAAAGAGCTACACTGAACAACAAGGCACACAGGTACAAACAGGTATCCTGGATCACAAGTCACCTTTTTTTGTGCAACTGATAAAAATCAGAGAAGGCAGGATTCTCCCTTGAAAACAAGACATCTCCACAAAGATTTCTATGTAAAATTATATATAAAAAGTGAAAATGCTTTTCTCCACTAATAATAAAACTAAAAGCTGGAGGCCTCCAGAAAGCTCTATGGCATGCCTGGATTCTTCGGAGCAATGCTATCATCATTTCTCCATCGCCAAGGCTTTGGCTAGCTTGCAGACAAACTAAAATATGCAGCAATGTTTACAGAAAGCATTTGAACATTCCTGTGGGTTTTTTTATCTCCTCTGCCATTGACAATACCCAGAATTCCACAAACTTTACTGCTTTTTGGGAATCAAATATATTGCCAAGCCAATCTTATACATGCATACACAGTCCTGCTCTCCAGAAACTCAATCACGGTAGCGAACAGGTGCAGTTGCTGGTATTTTTTTTTGAGTTTTCTTTAATAGCAGTGAGTTAAGTTTGGTGTCTTCTAGTTTTACCATAGCCTTCAAAAAAAATTATCAGGTGGAGAATGTTCATCAGTTTAATCAACCTGGGCATATTAACATGCCTGCGAGTATTTCTGAAACGAAAATGGGAAATTCTCACACTGGGATACACCTGTTTACTACACATAGATGATGCGTTTCAAGCATTGAGGCAAAAATCAGCAGTAAAGCAAACATTTTGTGCTCAGATTTATCAGAAGCAAGTAATAATTGAAAGATTTACCCTGTAGTAGAAACATTGATCCCCTAAATAATAAATCCCCAAACCCAGAACAAGTTTCCATTATCCTAAACTTCTTTTTTAAACCAGTCTAAACATGTGATAAATTGGAGTCCACTCAAAGACAGTTTAACCTTCAACAAGCCTACCTTCTCCCTAAAAACATTACTAAAAATAAGCCAAATAAATAACTACAGGCAAATTTTTTTCATAGCAAGAAACAGACATTCCTTTTCTTCTGCAAGTTAAATTCAGGGATCTAATCTACCATTTCATAAATGTTTCCAGATACTTCAAGCTTTCCCTTTCAAAGCAGCATCTGCATACCAAAGAATTTTCATGGTGTCTGTGAAAAAAATTTAGTACAAGCTCAATATGAATGATGGAACTTTTCTGGAATGTGCTACAAAGCCTTTGTGGTTGAAGACAACTGCTGAAACAGTAACAAATGTATTTTTACTTCACTTATGAACATAAAAAGCCCGCAAAACACACAGAACCTGATCTACCATTACAGAATTCAGAGGGGATGTAACCACCACCTTTACTGCAGAAACAGGGCCTTAAGCTGTATTGATGCAGTCACCTCAGGTTCATTGCTTTCATGAGAACTAAGTACAAGAGCAGCATCATTCAACTATGACCAACAGTTTATGAAGACGGTGTTAACGCCATTCAAATTGTTTTTAAACTAATCCTCTGGATTATCAAAAGCAGATTTCAGTATTTCCTACCAAACTGTAATAGCCTTGTGGTCTTCCACGGGACTGTGCACAGTCGCCTACGTGTGTCACCTGCACAGGTCTAAGCCAAAGCTGGCCAGTGTATAAACACATCTTGAGGAGACACAACTTCTGAACTGGAGGCACCGCCAACAAAAACAAGCAGTTCCTGTCAGCTTGCCTGAAACACTGAGCGGTGTGCTTTGAACTGCACGGGTAAGGACATCATTAGAGCTGTTAGACATTACTGCTTACTTATTGAATATTCAATATAAATGCTTTGTAAGCTTACTTATTCCTACCATGACATGCGTATAAAAGAAACAAAAGTGGCAGTATGAGTGTAAAATGGACATAGCATACCTGGTACAAATTCAGTCTGACAAAGCTTTGATAACATGTTTAAAAACCCACCTTGATTACTGAAACACCAAACACTTTTCCAGATCAACCAACTACAACACATCCATCTCTGTTTTCCCTGTACGAATTTTTCCTACCCTCCTTGATGCTCCATTTACTCAATTCCCCGCTTCACATTTCTTTATCTTTGTACTGTGCTATTTTCTCTCACTTGCTGTGATGTGCCTCCCAAATGTCAAACTTGGACCTTCTACAGGCAATTCCCATAAATTAACACGTGCCTTCTGCCAAGGGCAAGGAAATAAACAGGCCATCATTCAATGTTTGCTCATCTTCCCAATCTGCATCTACCTGACCAGCTATTGCATGTAACTTTCACATTGAAATGAGAAAGCACCCAAAGCACCTTCTCCAGTTATCCTGATATTTTGCTCATAGGATTACCAAAGGAAATACCCCAAAAGCCTTTAGCCCACAGCTGTAAAACAACAAAAAGCGCAGCAGCAGCACACAGCAGCAGCAGCAGCAGCACAAGACATGCAGTGAGGTAAATACACAACCCATACATTAAACATAGGCATGGACACAACAAGCAAAAAATAAAGGGCCACATAAGAGTAAGACAGCCTCTTACACGTCTGCCTTTGTTAGCTGGAATACAGGAAGGAGGGCGCTTTAACAAAGAAAGGAAAATATGTTACAAAACCAAACAGTGACACATACATCACCTCAGAATTCCTCATTCTGTATCTCCAGAGGTAGTGTTTAGACACACACAAACATGTCCATTTTCACAAGTATTTAAAACACAAGATATTCCAGGGCAACAGGAGGGAAGAAACATAAAGAAAAAGGAACCGCTGTTTCAGGTCTGTATTTTTACACTGGACAATAGCAGGGAAACTGCAGACTACATTGCAATATTAATTTGCATCTCTGTGGCTTGAACAAGATGAAGTAATTTATCAGAGGCACAATAGGTCCCACTTAAAGTATCATTACAAACCAGATTTACTTGAAACTTGCTATCACTGTGCAGATAAAGTCAAAGCTCTCACCATACACTACTATGGCTTATTCTGTTCAATTAAAATAATTCAGAATAGCAATTGTTCTGTGGCTATTTCCAAGGTTCAGATTTGTTTATTCTAACAATGAGGACCGCATGTGAGGACAGATCCAAATAGGACTTTAGAAATTTACCTTTATTTTGTAATGTGATGGTAACAGAGGGGGAAAATTGGTTATTTGAACATGTAGGGAAAATAATTTTGTCAAGGGAAAAGTAGGATTCCATTTTATTGTTATTAAATAATCACAAATTCATCCTTAAATAAACCAAGTTGACTGCTTCTAGTAGCTAGTGAGGTACACAAAGATTCACCTGGCAAAGAACAAAACCCAACACTTCCATTATCAGACACTTCTGGTGAACACAGGAGACTTAACACCTACAGAACGTTACTGAGAGACAGCCTGAAATAAGCAGGAGAAACAGCAGCAGAGATTTAGAGATTAGTCTATTAGAGTCACTGGGTGTGACTTGCCTCCCCACCAAAACCAGTAACCAGGGACTGCAAACCCCGTTCACTCTCCTTGCTACGCCCTCGTGTGCACAGGAGACTCAAGGGTGGTTTCTCAATGCGTTGACTTTCACAGCCATGAGGATCTAGGCATCAGTTCTGCCAACCTGACCAAGTCTCCTTCCAAGTCAGGACAGCTGGAACCAACAGTGACTGCTACTCCTCTGAACAGTGAGCTACCACTTCTTCCTCAGCATCTCCAGGCTACAGAGTCAGCAGGACATCTATTTTTATTTCTCTCCAGTAGAAATTGCAAAACTACTGTTTTCCTCATTGAAAAAATTAGAATTAACTCCAGTCATTCACAGAGTCCTAAAAATAGTTATGTTATCTGGATGGCAGACACACAAGACACACCCACCCTCGTAAATCCAGTACTGGGTATACATCCACATGCTAAACAGACTTCAAAGAGTGCCTTGTAACTGCAATGGCACATTATTTTACACACTTTTTGTCCTGTCTTGAAGAAGCACAGAGCCTGAAGAAACAATACAGGCCATTATTAATATTTACTTCAGGTTCCTGATTACAAGAGAGGCTTTCCTGAAACTCCTGCAATACTGCAGCACTGTGTGAGTCTGACTTTTGATTCTTCCTTGGTCTTAATATTAAGAACCCACACACTTCTCAGGTTTGGCCGAGCACAGATTAATTCTTCTGGAGATGCTGCAAGAAGCACTGCCCGTCAAGGCAACTACAAAAAGCCACTGGAAAGGGAATGGAGGTCACATTCGGTGGGCAAGGATTTCTAGTACCCTTAAGTCTGTCTAATAGAGTGATACTAAACCAATTCAATGAGCTAAATCTTGAATAACCATTCATTTTTATAATTCAGAGGCTATATATCTATCACTCTATGAATGAATCAAGTAATTGTCCAATAAATTAAAAATGAAGAACTGACTTTAAGCCCAACTAAATGATATCACCTTTCACCTGCTAACACAGACATCAGCTTTATTTCTTTTTCTAACAAAGACAGAATGTCTTGTATTTGTCTGCAAGGTTCTCTTCCCATCTTTGAATACTAAATTCTCTTCTGGAATTTTCTCAGATAAGGAAGACATCTGCCTTGGTGTTAGAGATATAAGACCCCGGCCAGTCCAGTCCAGAGATGTATTTTTGCCCAATGCAACTCAGAAAGAACACTCCTGTTGGACTCAAATTGAAGATGTAACAGGGGAAGTTTGACTGCTCATGTAGTAAATCATCTCCATACAACAGTAAACACATTAACACCTGAAATTTTACCCAAGCCTAAAAGGTGGGTGTCTGCAAAGATTTGACCCAGGTGGACCAATCAAGAGTTGTCCTTAAAGGATGTACAGCAACAGCTGAAAATTACTCACTTGCATACAGAAAAAAAAAAAGTAACTTCGTCAAAATGCTTGTGGTAAGAAAATGCTGCACACTTAAAAAAAAAAAAACAAACACAAACCCAAAACAAACAAACAAACAAAAAAAATCCAAAAAACCACACAAACACCCAATCAGCAATAATTACACAATAAAGTGCTTTCAAAACTAACTAGATATCAACCAGGAAAATATTCTTGCCCTAAGCTTCCCCTTTAAAAAAACCCCACATTTTCAGCCACTCTGCCACATACGTACTTTCTCACTCTTTTAACAGATTTTAGGAAAGCATTTTAGATATTTTTAAAGGTACCTTTCTATGAAAGAACCTGTTGATACAAACTAAGTGTTCCTAATACTCAGGTAACATAGAACACTTCTTTAATCCAGATAAAGGACATAAATATTATTCATTTATTGTGGATTTACACAACTGGAAACTGTACCCTCATTTTTTTTGTGTAAGAAAATGCCAACAATATCAGCAAGCCAGAATTTTTCCATGTGCCATACAAAAAATGTAGGCCGATGTCTTCTTCTATGATACCACAGATTTAACTTCACATTTTGTCTAGGGTATATACTCGACTTACAGAGAAAAAGGATCCAGAGGGAAAGCATTCTTTCAGAGTACATGAAAGGAAATGAAAGCAGCCGAACAGGTCCATACACTATATCCTCTTTGCTACACCCGTCACAGCAGACATTTCTCAAATAAAATTAATTATATCACATTTTAATGCAAATAGGATTACACTATGTTAAACACATATGTAAAAATATGCGTGTATAAAGAAATATATGAGCACAGACAGACACACACACACACAAAATACACCTACAGAGTTGTAATGGATGGGTGTCTACCATGGATGCAGAGCATATACTTTGATTTCAAAAAGTTTATTGTTAATTACTTTTTTGTGCTTACTATTCAGTTCAGGAGAAATATAATGCGGTCAATTTGCAGCTTTTAACTCAATTCCCTTAGTATGCAATTAACTAGTTGAAAAATTTAAACACCATCCTGACAGAAAAGCTGCACCTCAAATGGCAACAAGAAGTAGTAAGTTCACTTCAGTTATAATGAAAATTACTTCTCACAATACAGGCTAAAAAAGCAAACGGTAATTACCTGTATGCAAGGAAAACATTTTAACAGAAGTGATGAGAAAGATTTTGGAAACAACTAATGATAAAGGAATAATATGAAGCAATATAATAAAATCAAATAAATGTGGCAGTGATTTTGGGACCCTTTTCCACAGGCCATACCAACAGACAAGGAAGGCCTAAAAGCAGATTTTCCCAATCAGAAAAACTGTTTGCAATTTAGAATTCTTCACCTGTACCTAAAGAAAAACATTCACTTTAAAATGGAACACCTATCTATGTAAACAGATGTGTAAGCGTGCTATTACAGAAATACTCTGTTCTCCATTGCACTTGCAGATCTTGTAAGTTGACTGCATTAATGTCTGAATATTCCAAATCAATCAACTGATTTGTTATTAAGGAATTTACTGGGTTGAAAGTCAGACTTACGTCATCCATAAAATCAATCAATGAGGATGAAGAGGAGGAAAAGGAATCCTATTTTAATGAAAACAGCAGTAAAAAAAGAGAGAGAGAGAGAGAAAGAGATGGATGAAGAAAACTGTGTAATATAAATAAAATTGCAAAAATAAAGAACTGTAAATATTAGTGGCAGTAACAGTTACCTCAGTAAGTTTTCATTAATTGTCTTTCATAGACAATTAATCAACAAACTATCTGTAAAAATCCCAGTGTTTTTCCAGCATTCACTCAATAAAATAATATTCCTATACTCCAAGAGAATTCTTATATTGAAAGTAACTTACAACATAAATGATTAAAAAGAAAATTTAAAAATTGTGTTAATTGTGAGCAGTTCAAGAGAGAAAAAAGAATTAATGAATACATAATGAAAAGAAAGCAAATTCTGGGAAATTAGTAACACCAGAGATTATGCTCTTTCATAGCTAAATGCAATGACTTGTACCCACATCAGGAAAAAAAATGGGCAAACTTCAGACCAGTGTACAACTATAAAGGTGGTGCCTCGTCCCCTCTGACTTCAGTCTGACCAATATTTCACCCCAGCCGTTCTTTTAAAAGAAAAGCAATGCATTGCTTACTGCTGATTTAAAAAGAAGATATAAATGTACAGTATTTTAAAATTTTTTTTTTTCTGCCAGGCTTTCTTCCTTAACTGGTCTTTTGTCTAAAAGTGAGAAATGCATAAAACTTATTCATTTTTTAAGTATACAGGGTCTCTGGAGAGGAGATGAATAGCAGTTATCTGGATTTTACAGATCCATGTAAAATGAACAGACAAAATCAACCTATTAAACAGTATCAATGACTTCATGGGACACAACCAAAAATTATTTACGTATTTTCTCTCATTTTTACCAAACCACTATCTGCATTACTTAGCATTTTTCTGAATACAAAGAAAAGCCATTCGATCAACTATGCTTTTCATGTTCACCACAAAACTAGGCAAACTATTGCACTCAAGGTTTGAGAGAGAATTCACTACGATTACTAGTACTGAAGAGAAGGCAGATAGCACTGCAAATGACAAACAATTCTCACATATTATTATACACAAATATAAAGGGGGAAATGCAATTAAAATACAGTAGCAAACTCTCAGCAAATACATATATAATCTGCACACGACAGCAGTTCCATCAACAGAGTTAGAATAGCTGTAACACTTACTTCAAATTGATCCAGAGCAGAGGTAGGCGCATTCAAAAATGCCAAGAAAGAATTCTGTGAGTCTTGGTGCTTTACACCTAGAAAACAGCAGCAGGTTTTTAAGCTAGAGAAAAATAACCTTTTCATGGAGGACCTTTGCCTTGCTGAATCAGGGTTTGAGCGTCCACCTGAAACACCTACATTTTTTGAAACAAGTTGCTCTGTGTGTGTTTCTAAATCACAGCTGTGTGTAAACTCTATTTTCCTTAATCCTGTAAATACATTATATACACATACGTATATATACTTATTATGACCAAAGCCTGCAGAACTGTGTGCATCTCAAAATAATGCTGCTATCAAAGGTTACTTATTTCTTTTTAAAAATGTCAGTGTCTTGCTCTAACTAGTCATATGACCCTGTTCACTCTAAATAACACCC
>VWZG01000015.1:784333-840687 GCA_013396735.1 Grallaria varia | reverse complement strand
TTAAAATATAAATACACTCAGATCCCAATAAAATACTAATAGCCATTTTCAAACTACCTGCTACCTCACAGAATAATTTTTAGCCATCTTTTTCCCCACCTGCTAAATTTCTGGAATGTATTTATGCAAAGGATTCAAGTGCTAACCCAAGCAATCCTTCCCAGGAATAAATTTCCACACATTGTAAGTTACTCTACTACCACTGTACTACATTTGAATCTTCTATACAATTCATGATTCAAACATGTATTTCTTCTTGTAAGAGAAAACCAAATCCAAATATGGTAAGGATTTTAGATTAAGGTGTATTTCTATCAAAATATTTGAATAACTGGAGTAGAATATTACTAATTTACTTCTGTTAAAAAACATGACTAACATTTCCTTTGACAGCACTTATTTTGCTTGTTGTTTTAAGAAAAGAGTAAATGTTTAACTCTATTTTCACCAAAACAATAAGGTTTTAAACACTGGAAAAAATAGAGGTTAAAGTATTAATTATAAATTCATAACAGATTATTTAATGCAAAGGAAGATTTCAGAAGTCAAGTAACCATGCATAATATTTAAGGCAGTTCAAGAACATATAAATCATAACTACACATGACAAAGTATTTTTGTCTCCAGGGAGGTGCTGTCAAGAGCTTCTCTCCAAGCACTTGGAAGAAGCATAATCCTGGTATCCATGCTAAGCATCAAGACAAACAGGTATCAATTCCCTGAGTCTTATTTGCTAATTGCTACCAGTAATTTTTTAATACTCTGTGTAGGTTTGAATTATTTTTACCAGTCAACCAGCAACTGGAGTCCTGTATATAGGAGATGAATGCTAACTACAATACATTATAGACTGACATGCCGTTAGGTTGCAAAGTCTGAACAGTATTTAACATCCCTATGCAGCAATTGTTGCCAGGGTATTGAAATCCTGGAGTTCAAACAGCTCCCTACAGAAAATTAGGTAATTCCATTTGGCCTGAAAAATAGTTCTTTCCATGTGACTCATAAGATACAAATATTAGAGCTACTACCGAAACTGCAAAGAATCAGCTAAATCATTAATCATCTCTTAATGAATTTTTTCATTGTAAAATTATAAAAAAAGTCTTTTCTCCCAGCAACAATGCAAAATACTGTTAGATGCAACAGTAATCCCAGAAACATACTCTTAATACCACAGCAAAGCAATGCTGACTACACTGCTCACTATGTGCTTACAAAGCCTATATGCTTTCACTATATGCTAACAAGGAAGTCATTCCAGAAACAAATAAATGCTATGAATTCCTCTGCAGTTGTTTACTCTCTGTGTAGACAGAACCAAAATATTTATAAATGAACAACCCTATGATCAGTATTGAAGTCTAAATACCTTCACTCATCATGAAGGAGAAAAATTAGAAATATATCTATACTTCCAACAGTTTTCTGGCAGTAAATCAACATACACATGCCAAATAAAAACAATGCAGTTCCAACTCAAATAATACCTTACTGGTTTAAGTGTATCAAAAAAACTGAAGCATATTACAAATATTAGAAGTGCAAATGCAACTGCTATGGGTACATCTTAACATGCAATTGTGCTCACATTGTATATGCCAAAGTCTGTTGGTATCACACTTTAGTTGCAAGGTGACACTTAATTGATAAGATGTACCCAACCAACATGAAACATGCTATTTACTTGGATATCAGCTGCCATACCCTTTTCTGATCTAAGCTCTTCTGTCTCCTTTTTCAGTCTTTCAATATCTGCCAGCAGCTCCATGTTCTTCTTCTCAGATTCTTGCAATTTACTTCAAAAGAAAACACACCAAAAAATTACATAAGTATTGAGAAACCACTTTTTTCCTGTCCATCTTTGCATGCTATTTAAAAATTAATGCCCAACAAGGTTAATGATGTCTTCAAATGCCAGAATGAATTCAGAAATCTTATTTTTTAAAAAAAAACAGAAAAAAAAAAGTCCTTGTTCCTATTTACCCATTAAATAGGCTCACATTTCTAATTTCTGAGTAATGGTGTGAGCCTGCATCCTTTAAATGAGAAAAAGAGACCACATACAATTTTTCTTGGTTTTTTTTTAAATTCGTTTGTTAATTCAGTGTCTGTGATACTCATAAATTATTCTGAAGTATTTTTTTTCCAGTCACTGTAGAGGCAGTTGTTTCAGAGCTTTGCAATTCACAGCTGATAGCTAACACGCCTATGAGCTTTGAGCACACTTCTCATTCTTGCCTATCTAAGCAAACACTGGTTCTGCTCTTAGAGGATCTTCAGTGTTGCCTGTCATGTTACCTGGCCTGGAGAACATGAAAGTACCAGGTGTCCCCACTTTATAGGTAACATACTTGAATCTCAGCTCTGTCCAACTGCTTCCCTAAAGCTGCAAAACACAGCAGTGCTCTGAGCGAGACTGAAGCTGGACCCCTAGAAATGGAATGACTTCCTACCAATCCCTGCTTCATGCACCCACCCAACTCAGAATAAATTTTGTTGGGGAGGGTAGGGTGGAAGAAAGAGGTCTAAGGAAGTAATAAAAGAATTCATAAAATTCTATTGCCCTTATTACTTACTAGTGTACAAATCAGTATGTAATAATTGACTTTAGTCAGCTAAGCCAGTGTAGCCATCAATAGAACGGAAAGGAGTATGTTCTAAGACACAAAACCAAGCTCTTCTTGCATTTGAACTTGTTATCACAATGAGGAAGGATTATAATAGTAAAAAGAAAGTGACCCTTCTGGAAGTCCTCAAGATTTCAGTTTTCCCTGGTTAGTGTTCAGCTGCTTACACAATAATGAGAGATAAGGTCTTTTTTTCACATTTGGATATATGAAACCAGTGTTACAATTCATTACCAAATTTCAGCAGACAAGATAGTTAAAATAAAGATTTCACTACATTTTCTGAGAGGTATCAAAGTAAATTTGCATCAGAACGCTTCAGTCTCACCATTCTGTAGAGATACAGGAAGCTTTGACTTTGTTCAATTCATCTTGAATAGCTTGTTTGGCTCGGATTTCAGCATCAAGAGCAGACTGTAGCTCCAGCCTTGCAGACATATCCAGTTTTGCAAAGCGGCGCATCTTCCAGGGCATGTCCTAATAAAGAACAAAAACAAAAAAAAACAAAACAAAACAAAAAAATATAAAAGAGAAGAAAGAATAAGAGCAAAGAGAAGAAAGTTGAAAATTAGGAATGTAACTAACTTCAACAACTACATTTCTCAGTCTATTATCTGCTTAACGTGAGAGTTCATTAATTCCAAAGTAATCTAAAATTAAAAATTAAGAGCACTATTATTTTTGAAGTCTAGTAATAAAGAGGCAAGATGAATGTTTTACACTGATCTCAAAAGCAAAGAGACTTCATGAATTCTAGTTTTGATGTGCCTCAATTCAAATGACAGCTACAAAGGACATTCACATCTCACAAGTGAAAGACTTGAAGGTTTTCACGAACCAAAGTATGATTTCCTTCAACAGACTCATGTATGATTATAAAACAGCTACTTCGACAATATAATAGACAAAATCGCATTGTAAAGATACCCATGTTTAATCAATTGATAAACAATAAATTCACTATTCAGTTATTCAGAAGGGAAGCACTGGGAAAGTTAACTTTTGATTAACACAGACTCTACCAACAGATTACTACTGCAGTTGAAACTATCAAATGAGTGGGGGTTTTTCAAACAAAAACCCCTCTGAGATATGGAAGTAAAGTCTTACTGTAGCTCTTGCACCCAAACTGGAATTCCTCAGGGCTTCCAGCTCTTCTGTCATTTTTGAGGCCAAGGCTTGAAGATAACCTCGAGCATCTTTTTCATCACTTACCCTGAAAAATGACATAAGAAGAAAAAGGTGTTTTAACCAAAGGATCTAAAGAAAAAACAGAAGTCCCTTTACAAAATGACAAACCAGATACAGATAAAAGCAGAATACAAAACAAAAATCATAAACCATAAGGAAACAAACAAAACCAAACAAACAAAACCCAAACAGAAAACCACACAGAACTAATTCTTTCTGCTTTGTGGAGTTCCATTAAACATTATGCATCAATAAGACAAGGAATGATCATTGAAGAACTACATATCTAAATAAATAATATATGTCACAGTATAAACTACCTGAAATTGAGACTGTGGGAAAGAAATCTTCCACAATTCAACCTATTTTTAGGGAGCCAATTAAGACAAAATTCACAACCAAGAATTAACAATTCAACTGTCCATATAATATTGGAATCAGGGGTTGACTTTATCATTTGACTACGAGAAGTAGTAGTTAAATCAAACAGTGATTTTACATTGAGAAATGCTAATTAAATAGGGAGAGTCTATTCTAATGTTATTAAACAGCATAAGCCAGAAGAGGCTGTGTCATCCAGCGAGCTTGCCTTCTATCAAGACATGTTTTCTGGGTGTAAAGACAACAAGGAGGAGACATGTCTGGTTTTTAGATTCTTTGATCAACAGTTACAAAGAGAGAACAACAACTTTCTGTGATTAATCACAACAGAAGGTTCTTTCTTCACTTTGCCTCAGGTGTTAACAGAAAAGAAAGCTGGTAAAAAATTATCTCACTGAAATGAAGGAGCTTATGAAAAACCTAAAACAAACAAACAGAGAAAACCCCCAACATCACTCCTCCCACCCTATTTCCTTACATGCCTGGCTCTGAACACGTTCATTTTGCTCACAGAAGAACAAACTAATTTCTGCCACACGAGGACATGTGCGAGTTCCTGAGCTGGTCCCAGGGACCAGCAGACTCCTACCACACCTTGATCACAGTGAACTCCATCAGCACCAAACACTGCAAATGTACAGGATGTGCTCTAAGCAATCAACCTCAAATAATTTAAAATAAAAGAAAATGGGGAAATAGTTTTTCTATTTCATGAAATTAACTTATCCTTGCTTCCTGACCTTTCCTTAGTAACTGTAATCCTGAGTATGTTGGATTGGAGATGAGAGTTCTCCAGATGGTTAATTTTGCCTCATAGTGACCTCTCTGCAGAAAGTGCTTCCCCCTCAATCTAAGTTTTTCTGGTTGATACCATGGGGTTCACACACAACATGGAATATGGTGGTTGTGCTACTTGCAAGTTTACAGTGAACTATAAAATTAGAAAATTTCAACATAAATTTTTAGATAGTCACCCAGAGGCAACAGAGAGCACATACTCTGACCTAACATGGGCAAGGGAGGAATAGAAGAGTGTTTCCAGAGCAGCTTTAGGGCAAGATCACAGTGTGAAAGCC
Organism: Grallaria varia; assembly: GCA_013396735.1. Classification (NCBI taxonomy): domain Eukaryota; kingdom Metazoa; phylum Chordata; class Aves; order Passeriformes; family Formicariidae; genus Grallaria; species Grallaria varia. Next base: position 835,409 of record VWZG01000015.1, on the reverse strand, counting down.
ATGGTGTGAAAGCAGGTTGTGGTGACTTCTGAGTGTGCAGTTTCAGATTTATAAAAGGAAGACAGTTTGCTTTAATGCAGAGGAAGCAAAGTTAGCAACCATCTCCCACAAATCTCACACCCGACATGAAAAGGTAAGCGCACTTATTCTTGCCTTGGGCTGTCTCTTCTTTGTCTCCTGTTTATTATTTAGTACAAGAGGTGGGAAGGAATCTAGGAAAACCCCACATGTCCTGACTACTAAAGTCAGTGAGAGTTTTTAATATTAAATTAATGAGTCCCTACTTTTCCCAAGGTATATCAGAACTCAGTGGAAGCAGCACACCAACTTCTTTTCCCGTAACATTCTGGATGACACATTTTGACAATCAGATATAGATAATCTTGGTCTACACAAACCAGTTGGGCTGTAAGAGTGGGCAAAAGGTGGGAGAAGTAGCTTAAGATGCTTTATTGGGGTGGTGGGCGCATAATTAAATACACTGAGAAAAGAAAAAAGCATAAGCAAGAAGGAAAAGAATGTGAGGCTCTCAAGGTGAGACAGTGAGTTTTCCTGTGGTACAAGGAGGGAAACAGATTTAGGAATCAGCATTCAATTTTCTCTGGTTTTAATGATATATAAAATCTTGGCAGAACAAAAGGGACAATGTCATAATGAAAAATAAAATTAAATTGGTGCCTTATTTTTTATCTTTTCTAAATGAAGCTGAAAAACTAAGTGTTCAATTTCTATCGTGCTGCATAGATCCCTCCCTATGGAAGGTGAGAAAACACTTCAGTTATTTGGTTTATGGTGCACAGAACCTTCATGCTCAAAATGCTGAAAAGCTGCACATGCAAGAACCTCAGAGAGATGTTCCACAGTCACGTAGACATCTAGAAAATGAAAATGCAAAGTCAATTTTTACAAATATCTGTATACTGAGTTCAAAGAAACTCCTCAGACATGAAAAGACAGTAAATAGAAGTACAATTTGGAGCTGAGGTAGTTTTGTTGCCCACTAGATGGCAAAATTCTCTCAATAATGACACACACTGATGAAACGTTAACTGGATCCAAGAGCTCTCAGAGCTTTTCTATCTGTTACTTCTTTGCTGGGGTTGTTTCATTTAGCTGGCTTCAAAAAAATAAATTTAAAAAATAAAAAAGGTAATAATGGTAAAGTTACTCTCACTGATGTTTCTCTCCTTGCCCTCATTCTGACAGAGAGCCCTGACAAGTACAGCAAGAAACCTCAGGAAGAGAAGTTCTTCAGGTTCCACCCAGCCATTTCTTTCTTTACTGAAAATTCAGATTAACTGTTCTGTTTTCACATCTCACATATATTTTTTCGCATATAATTGTCTTTCCAAGCTTAGTTAATTAACTATAAAGAACATAGAATAGCAATACAGTAAAAATTTCTGTAAAATTAAATTTAACTTTTTGGTTGGAGCTAACATCATGAGAACCTTCAAACAACCATTGGCCATTATCTAGTATGCTTGGAAAGTCAGACTCCCTGGATCTCCAGCTGGGAGACTTCGCAATACAAAACAGACCCAGAGGACTACAGACTTTTGCTCAGCAGGAGTGGTCTCAAAAGCCCTGGGGTTTTACACCATGCTCCACCTTACCTGATTTAAAAACCCCAAGGAAATCTGAGAGTCATGGCTCCAAATTCTCCTGTAGTTTCTCAATGCTTTTGAATCCATATGCTCAAAGTAGACTTAACATTTTCTTTTATCCCTGCTCTTTCCAACAAAAGGCGTTTTTTAAAACTACTTCTCTTAAAATTTTCAACACTTGACTCTGTTCCCGAACCCTGAAATTTCGCCCTGCCCTCCAGAATACCTATTTTAGAGATAATTAACTTCTGGTTATTCTTACCTCAAACAGAATGCTTCTCAGAATTTTCCCTGTTTTGAGTTTCTTACAGTTGAATTTGCCCAGAACTTTTGCTAAATATTTTTCACAATTTGTATGTGCTTTCTTCTGAAAGCAACCAGATTTTTTGTTTGATTTAGTTCAGAAGTGTTGGAAGGGCTGACGTCTGTATTTTTTTTGTTTGCTTGTCATTTTGTCTTGGGGTTTTTTCCCAAGGAAATGATTAATTTAGATAAAATCAACCATAATACAAAAATATTTGGTTGACAAGGAAAATACTGACTGAATCCTCTGGTAAACAACAGTCACAGCTTCTGGTCAGCTGCATGTAAGCCTAACATCCGTTCTATAGGTAAAACAGGTAGGATTTAACTCACCCATATAAAGATATTCAGCAATACAGAATTATCCATTTGAACGAGTTGTCTAGGCTTCCTTTCCAACCAGTTCTGAGAAAAACAGACTTCCACACTACTGGGCATGGGATTTATTTTAGTTGTCTACTTTAGGACTTCAGCAACTAGGTTACATGAATCCCTCCCAGAGAGACTAGTAAGTTAGGATTCTTCCAAGTACTCTGGGAATCACTACCAAGATTTCCATCGACCTCCTTTCTGCACAGCACAGAGATACGGTACCACGGCTATTTAAAAGATTCCTTTTTAAAGTGACTGCATTAACCTCCAATGCAATGAATCTCTTTCCCATCTCCCAGAGGAAAATTTATAGCCAACTATAAAAGCCTCAATATTTCTTACTCTTGTCAAGGAATGATGAGTGATTTGGCTAATATAAACTTGTCAATATAATAGCTCCATTAAGGCTGAATGATCTGTGAGGGTCTGTTGTGTCCACAATAGAATATGCAATGAAAGTTTGATTCGAGTGTTTATATTAAACTTTGCCTATATTTATGGTATCTTGGGATAATAACAGCAAAATTAAAAGGCTTTCATACATTATCTCTAAAACAGACACAACAAAGCAGAGTAAGAAAGCAGGGAAAGGATAAAGAGAATGTGATAAGCCATTAAAATTCCTCTCAAGTTACAAAATCTGAAAGAAACAGCAAATTAGAAGGGCCCAAGGAGTCATGAAGGAAGTGACCCTCTTAACCACCCAAAACATGGATTCGAATAGCAGGGCAGATTTCCTGAGAGAGGCATCTATTAGATGGCAAAGCACTTAAGAGGAAGGAAGGGACTCCTTGGGTTCGTGTTACTCAAAACAGGGCTAGGAGGAATCCCTTGAACTACCACAGGCAGCTGAGCAAACTTTACAAACCCAGTAAGTCATCCCATTTACTGCCTCCTACCCTTCCTGAATCATGGTACTAAAAGAAGACGACAGTTTCCAAGAGGTGCAAAGTATGGACCCGAAATACGTATTTCAATGTAATACTGTGCAAAAAATCTGTTAGTTTTGAAGAGGGAACCTAAAAGCCCTCCCCTACTTTGCCAACTCCATTCTGTTACCATACTGAAGACGTCGACAGATATAGGATGAAACTCCATGCTCTTCTGAGGAAAACACAGGCTTACGACTGATTAAGTAAGATTAGTTTTCTTCAGAATTCAGTGGTTTCTTCTATCTTTTAAAATGTTTATCCTTATAATAGATGCTTAAATACTTCATACAGCACTCCATGTTCCCCAGAGAAGGACCTAGTTTCGGAATGCAGCCCTGCATTCTAAGGACAGCAGATGGACATGACCAGATTATCTGTATAACACATGGAAAAATCTAAACATAACAAGGAAAAAATGTGACCTAAGATAAGGCCTCAGCTGAAAAAAAATTAACATAAGCAGACAAAAGTATAGAGTGAAAGCTCAAATGTGTGCAGTGATGACAAACTGGAACCAAGCCAGATTTTGTCTCCTTAATGCTTGCCCACAGTACTTTTAATTTTTTTCTTTCCACATAATTCTTTAATTTTTGGTTCCATACTTTTTTAAGAGACACTATATTATTGTAAGGGATCAGTAAAATCATGTCTGTCATTCAGAAAGTTAAGTCTTGCATGTTCTTTTTTCATTAAGTATCTTTAGAGAGAACAAAAAACTCGAGCCCAAACCCTTTACCCCACCACAGTGACATCTCTAACATGAAAAATGCTTTATCATATACCTGAACCACATCAGTAGTACATATTAAAATATTAAATACTCTCATAAAATGGAGAAGGTACATTCTTAGTGGCTGTTGGTACATTTTTACATAGTGTTAAATGAAATTATCCATAACTAATTAATATTTGTGTTTCCCTAAGTGCCAACTTTTACATGTAAAACTGAAAAATTGAGTTTGATTGTCTTGGTGCACTATGGCAGACAAACACTACTTTAAAACAATAAGGAATATGAAATAATAGACTTGTCTCACTTGTTACCTTGATTTTTTTCCCCGAATAAACATTTCTAATTGGCCAGAAATTAACTAATTAATTTTAATTACCTTTTTTTTAATTTCTATGACACAAGTCCTCTACTGCACTCACAGTTATGAGAGACAAGATATTAAAAGAAAATGCACAAAGTGGACCCTTTAAATTCCTTCTTATTGTATTCACATGGCAATATTCAAAAGCCAAACTTCTCTGTATCAGGACAAAAACTTATATTGACATTACAATTCCAAACTAGGTATTTTTGCCTGGACACCAAAAACGAGATTTTTTTTTTCATTAACATGAGATGGAAAACAGGGGGAAGGGAATAATCAAGTACTAACATATGATGATGAAGTCTTCCTAGAACTGGATAATCCTTGAAAAAAAAATGTCTGAATGCAACCCAGTTTTGTAGATGTGAAACTGCAATGGATCATTAAAGGGGAAGGGAAATAAGCAGGCATAGAGAGATAAAATAAAGACAGCTAAAAAACCTAGAGTACACAATCTTTTTTGCTTAATAGTGTCCCCCTTTTTTTTTCCCCTCTTAGAAATACAGTGTCATTATTTAGCCAAAGTACTATTAGAAACATCACTTGACTGGCTTTGTGGTGGTCTCAAATGCCCTCCTTTAAAAAAAAATCGCTCAACAGTTGCACCGTATTTGTTTCATTCAGCCACATGCCAAGCAGATGAAGGAAATTAATGCTGAGACAAACTCTCAGCCACTGCTTTTCCCAGGCTTGTTCCCTCTCGGAGGCGTGAGCTCAGCACATGATTCCTTCCAGAATTCTTCCATAGCCACAAGTCACACCCAATGACCATGATTCTGCTGCACTTTAAAAAGCTGTATTTGGTAAGACACTTTCGCTCTTAAGGAGAAATACAATTTTCTGGATTTGTATGTTATTAAAATCTCAAACAAAACCCCAGACGGGTGTGAGATTTCAGCGAAGCATTTCCAAGTGCCACATGCAAAGACAAAACCTGAGTAACAGCCCCACCACATACAGAGGGGACTCTGTAATGACCTGAGAGCAGTGTACTCACCATTGGATAATCTCAGTAATTTGGGCCTCCCAGTGTGCCACAGATTCCTTCTTATCAGCCAGGTCTCTCATCTCTTCTTCCAGCTGCCGATTATTCATACTCAGTCTCTCAAACATGGTGGTGAGCTGAATGAGAATTTAAACAACTTATAAACTGCAGTGACTTCAACTCTGTGCAGACTCAAAGTCACACCTTCCCCTCTCCTTCATCATACATCTGCTTTAAAAATTGGTATTGCCCATCACAGTAAACACCATGTAACAATAAAAGGCAGAATCTTTTCTCACCTGTGTCCTCAGCTGTACTGAAAGGCCGGTTTTAAGGACTAGAACTACATTTGTACTCTACCAAATTAATCAGTTTTCTGAGCCTTCACATACCTCTACAACTCTTAGAAGGTTTCTGCTTTGCACCATATAGGTGTGGAATGTTCTGTATAGAAAAGGCTACTTTAAAAGAGCAAAGCAAAGGCATAAAAATTGTTACAGCTCAGATAAGACTGCCGAACCTCTCCCTTGGTTAGTAACCATGGAGAAAGAGAGGCTTAACAGACACAAAGAACGAGACAGTCCTGAGATTCTCCAGGTGTTTGACATTCCCCTACTTTTCATTTTACTTATTTGCAAGACAGGGAAATTGAAATTAAATGCACATCTTTAAGGACAATATGTTACACCTAGCAATTAACCTCTTGCATTCACACAGTTCCCATTCACACATGCACATTCTGCAAGACAAAAGCCACAGCTAACCTAAGCTGGTATTAGGAGCTAAACCTTCGTTATATTAAATTATTATTCAGAAAGTCAAACAGGAATCAGAGACCAAACAGATTTTGTAGGAATGCCTGCTCAAGAGAACGAATCTCAGGTGAAAGGCTTCTTTTAGTACTGAAATATATTAACAAATCAAAATGATAAAAACATTTGCTTGTTTTAAAACTATTTTGCTTTTTACTCCAAATATGAATAACTCCACACCCTGTTTATAATTTAAATGGGCTTAAAATTTAAGCATGCCCATTTATTAAATGGCATTTGACAAGAAAAATACAAAGCTTATTGGGGTCGGGGGAGAGAGAAAGCACAAAAACTATCAAAATGACTAGGCTCTTACTCTGTTCTGGGACTAAGCCTACATATTGGCATATATATTATGTCTTACACTGGTATGAAAATATGCTCTAATTTGAGCACAAACATGCAAACATGCTTACTTTGAAGAACACTGTACTTTCATCATATTTTTAGAAAATCTACTGCATTACAAAAATAATAGACAGGTTTAGCAAGACTTGGATAATCCACAATGAACTTGAATAACCTGTCAAAATGAACAATAAAGAGACAATCCAAATGCACGAATCATAATTATTGCTTGCTCAACACACTATAGTTAATATGCCTTATCATTTGTATTTTTTTAATATCTCAAAGTAACAATTCATCTCAAAGGATAGGAGGGGCCCTGGTATTTCCCAACAACTGACATTTAAATAAAATCTAAGTAATCATATCATCAACGATATACTTTTATATTTGGGTCATACAATGAAATAATCCTTTTTTGTTGCTTACAGTGTTGTCTAGAATTAATCTTACCAAACTGTAAGACCATTTAATTAAAATCCCACACATACTCACATATGCATATATGTGCACATGCCTTCTCAAGTTCAGATGCATGTAGATACTCTTATTCAAATCAAATATTAATCACCAATTTGTGTGTAACATCAATTTCTGCTACCACTTAAGAGTTAATAAAAACCAACACAGCTCTCCATTGTCCAGTTTGTACACAGCATACAACAGTTGTAAATTCAGGACTCAGCAAATCAGGACTTACCTTGTCAAGTTCACTTGTAAGTTTTTTGTTTTCCTCTGTCAGCAGAAGCTTTTCTCGTTCATATTTTTGCTTGAACTCTGTTTCAAATTCCTCTCTTTCACTTTGGCTAAGAAATAAAGTAAAATTAGAAAGTTTTATATTCTAGAACTCACCTAATTTTCACTTAAACACAAAGAGATCAATGCACACACATGTGCACACATACTACATTGATAAAAGCACAATCTATTAAAACTAAGCCATTTAATATACTACCATCTTAGGGCTATAAGATAGTCCGCTGAATTTAGACAGTATAGAATTAACAGAGCTCCACCAAGCTACTGTCTATCAATCCACCTATACAAATTTTATCCTTCAGATGAATCCTTCAAACATTGAGCAGCCGTAATCCTGCAGGCCAAAGTGTGCAGCTCACAGAAACATTATTTTCACTTACCCGATTCTGGAACTCCAAGTTGCACACAGAATGACCAGCAAAAATGACCACACATGAAACCAGAGTGTACAGAAGCCAAATTAGAGCACTTAGGGCTGGGTCCCTGATGAGAAAAGCTTATATATAGGCTAGTCTTTGGACAATTTAGAACTGCCAGAAGAGACATTTGAACTGTTAATTGAGATACCATATATTTACTATCAGCAAAAAGTGGATGGATGGCCTTAATATCGCCAGATTCTACAGCAAGTTTGGGCCACTACTGCTGAGAAAGCTTCACAGGAGCTGTTTCTCCCAAACTTTCCCTTCTCCCAGAGATGTCATTCAATAGAGGAGAATCTCTGTTTCATTCTATTAAATTGCAACTTTAATCTAGCACAATGAATATGAGAACTTGAAAAGAAATGAAGCTGCAGGTCCTCTGTTTGCCAAAAAACATTGTAAATTCCTTCAAGTGGCGTACACAATGTTTTAGACATGAAACGCCCACCTCATGTCTACTGTTTTCAGACTCAGTACATTTGCACCTTGTATTCACTTTTTTACCAACCATTCATGTCACTGGCACAAAGTTCATCAGTAGGTTGATGGAACCATAATATAAATGTGACACATACAGTAAATACCCATTCATCAAATACCACTGTCCAGCCTTAAGAGGCTTGAAAAAGTGCCCAGTATAAAAGATTTACTGTAAAACTAAAATCTAGGGGAAACCTTGTCTTGAGCATAGCAATTTTTTTTTCTGGACACAAATCAGAATTTTATACTGTGCAACACAGAAATTACATTCTTGCCCCTTTTTCTGAGATGCAGAACAACTACAGTTCTGTCAAACTGAGACAATACCCTTAGAGGATGAGAAATGTCAGCAGCTACAGCAAGCCCAGTTAAGAGCAATGCTGGTTTGAATTTCCTATTGCTAATTTGAAATTCATTTAGCGCTTCAACCACTCTTTGAAATCTAGTACATCATGTTAGACTCATGGTGAAATTCTATGTTGCTAGGCATCCTTTGAAACTCAACACTTCATCCTAATAAAGTAACATACTATAGTTACTGTTTAAACACCAAGTTTGAAATTCACCACCACTCCTTTTCTGTATCAACAGATTCCATGCATATGATGAGCAGTCTAGGGAAAAGACAGGAAGAGATTAAAGCACTGGCTGTCAGGGGAATTAATAACAGGTCCTGCTTCTGTTTTCAAGGTATAGATTCAGAGCTAATTTCTCAGGCAGAAGACCAAACTAATTTTTAATTAATTCCTTTTATTTCACTTTCATGGTTTTGTTTGGGGTTTTTTATTCTGTATTTCTCTTAAACGTATTCCTTTAAGGATCTATGGCTGCAAGATGGTGGATTAAGGAAGCTTTGGATTGATGAAAGAGCCCAACATATTTGTAGTTTTCTGTATTTTACTTATTGGACTTATTTCAATTGGTTATTATCACTACCCCAATAAGTCAGACTACTGTAGGATAATACAGAAATGAAGACAAATTTGAAACAGAGAATAATGTGGGTATAATTTATCACATCCAAATATCAACTCATCAAACTACAAAACTGTGACAGACTCCACAGGTGCACCTTGGACAGCCAGCAAGATCAAAATAACACATTTGCTTTGAAGCCTGGCATCCTCCTCTCCCATCAAGCTTTTTCTCTCATCTAACATTTAGCTATGTATCTGCTCTTCAAGTTAAGAAATAATATAGGATCCACCTTTCTTTTTATCAGTAAAACTGCAGCAAACCACATGCAAGCAATGTGAAATACAGCTTTATTGTATCACTGTCACTCTAGCGCTTTACTGCATCTGTACAAAGTGGCGAAATATTTTATCTTACTGCTTTGAAATCAAGAAAAGTAGACCTGAAACAAACACCAGCCCCCAGGCTTCTTTATATCACAATTTAAAACCAGCAAATGCTGTTTTATAAAGCTCTCTGCTTTATAAATCTATCATGAAATGATGGTCTTAAAAGAAACTTCTACAAACATGATTTATTTTACAGTTTCTTGCACCTTCCTCTGAAATATTTCATAATGACAATTCTAAGAAAGGGAATCTGGTGCTGCACAGATCACTGGCCTGATACTGTGTTCCTACGCTTCCAACTTTAAGAGCATGCAGTTTATGGGACACTAGCAAAGGGCAATCATTTTGTACAGAAAGGTAGTTTCTTGAAGACTTATGCTGTTGAAATAGCAGAAATTAGAAAGCTTAAATTTGAAGGAAACAAAGAAAAAAACCTATTTTTAAAAAAATAAAACAGAAACCACCAACATGCGAGTTACACAAATATGTACACACAGATTTTGTCAAAGCTCTGATTTATCTTAGAATGACTTGTGTAATTCACTCTCATCTATAGCCCTTACCAAGTAATACAACCACATCCTCTTACCAAAAACCTTTTTTAATATGCACCGAAGATTATTTTTAGACTACTAAAATATTTTTGCCAAACTGTATAAGCACACTTCAACTCCATGCCCACTCCAAGCCTATTGTTGAAATAATTCCACTTATTTCAGCATAAAGCCTCCAGGTGCTTCCTTTTCAACTCAACACCTCTGTACTGGAAGACTCACAAAAAGCTTTCCATGCCTGACTACAAAAGCTAAAAACAATATATGTAAGCAGAAACACAAAATCCAAATCTTGCATGGAAAGATACCAAATACTGAGAATTGAGTAGCAACTGCGATTCTTGCATTCCTAATATTTCACATTTCCTTCTAAATTGCAGAAGTCAATCTACAGTATCACTTGAACAGCGGAGTTCTGCATTTCTGTGAAGTCCTAATGCTTGCATGAGATTCTGCAGATTTGTTTAACAAAGCACAGATAAAATTAGGCCTTCCTCAGTCATTCATCATGTGCTTGGACAGCTGACTTAATATGATGTCGAAGCCCTTCCCATGAAGGGCCAAGTGTTGGATACTGGTTATGTGACACATTTATGTGAATGCCTTCAAATGTTCTCTTGCACTAATTCTTGAAATACATACAGAATTACATGGTTATGTCAGCACCCATTTTGGATTTGCATCCAGTTCTCTATTTAGACTGAAAAAAGGTTTATAAAGTAGCTAGCATGAAGCACAACAATATTTGTTATTTCACCAGATGGACGTGCTGGGTCTGGGTCAGTGCTTGGAGGAATGATCTTTACCAACAGTTTAGCCTGTAGAAAGAAGTACTACTGATTTTTTATTTAATATTCTTCCTTCTGAGACACTGCTGGACTTAAAAGAGTGTCATGCTATCACCTTTATATTTTACAAGACAGAATAGCCTTTTGTGCATTTGTAACTCATTGGTCAGCAAGACCATTAAGTCGTGTTACAATGAAAACGCGCTGCTGATGCAAGTTTTACCTCTCAACCTAGAACAAAGCAGCAAAGTACTGGGCTGTGAGTATGCCCAGCCTGCGAATAGCTGCATGTTAGGAAGAAACAGTTCATCCACTTCATTCTACGCTGTATGATCCATGTCCCCTGCTGAACACAATTTACCAGAGAAGCACTGTTTCCACTACTGTTTGCATTAACTTCTTTGAAAAGAGTTGGTATTTCATTTACTACTTATATTTAAGGACTCACTACAGTTCGGCTCACCTTTCAGCATGAACTCTAATATGCCATCTTGCTACAGCAGCAGAGAGATACATCTGTGTTATTCTCTATAAAACATTCTGAATTTTTCAGGAATAAACATGATGAACACATTCAATTTATGGCTATTTCCACCACTACATAATCTGACAAAAAAAATTCGTTTTTATTGATGAATGCCTCAAGGAACATTCTCAAGGCCACTTAAAAGCTCCACCATGTGGGAGAGAAAAAAGCAGGTCTGACAAATTACCATGTCAGAAAAGATAAAGCAGCTTACGCCTACAGTAGTTTGCTGACTGATGTTAACACTGGATGGAACCCAGCATGGATTAGTCTCAGTTCCCATTAAGTGACTGTTCCTGTGCTGGCAGAAATGCAAACAACAGTTGATCTCTAACACATTAGTTTTGCATCAAAAGATGAAAATTCCAAATAAAAGAAAAAAGCGTCAAAAAAACCTATTTGAAAGTGCAACATAAGATTCCGGGGTCAACTTATGCAGAGATGCAAGTCTGTGACTCAAATTACATACTTGAAATGGTCAGCCAGTAAAATAGTTCTGGTGTAAAATTAACTGTTTCAGTATAGGCATGTGGATTTTTTTATTTTTTTTTTGTTCTGTTTTATTTTTAAAGGTGACTGTTCTTAATCCTGGCATTAGCTCAGCCAAAATGAGTATGCCTGCACTACAATTAAGGAAGTGATAGTGTGTTTGAAAAAATACTAGGAGACTTCAAAAGATTAAAAAAAAGTAAGTTCCGCACAATACCCACCTTTCTCTTCTGGTTTTCTCTAACTTGTCTTTCAAAACCATGATCTCCTTTTTGAGGGCAAGCTGCTGGCTCTCTGCATCCCGTAGTTCTTTCTTCAGACTTTTTATTTCATTAGCATGCAACATTTCACGTTTAGATAGTTCCTCTTCATAGAAAACACTTTTCTTTTCCAGGTCTGCCTTTAGTTTAGTGATCTCTTGCTGGTGTTCTATACTGCTTACCCCAGGTGAGCGACCAACCTGTTTTTGCTAAAATAAACAGCCCCAGATTAACACTCAATAATGCTGAAAATGATGTTTAATAACAGCTCAATATTCATAAGCCTATGTTTAGAAAATGTCCCATTACAGACTTGAGTTAAACACATCTATCTCAGTGCTCTCCAAGATTTGTTAGAACGTAAATTTCAATGGTACTCTATCATTTAATTATTTAAACACAGTTACAGTTTTCAAGCCATTGAAATTTTCATCATCACTTTAAACATCTCTGACCACATTCTGACTCCCCCAAAGAATTAAAAGACTTCCACACACAAATGACAGCAAAAAGTTCAAGTGACTTTTCAGGAACGCAGAACAAGAACAGTTAATATATTTTGAAGGACAAATAATTTGTGGAAAAGCTATACTAAGACAAGTTGAGGCTTAACTGAAGGCTAAAATCTAGCTATAGAAGCACTATACGGATTGTATCAGTCAAGAGGAAAACCTGATCTATTTTACTTAAACTGATCATTTACATCATAGTGGATTAATAGGAAAAATAAGCTTTAAACAATAAGAGTAATTACTTCACTTTTCGCAGTTGCATAGCTCTCTTAGTGAGGTCTTCTGGCATTTCAATAGTCTTTACACACTGCTTCAGGATACATATACATTTGCACCAAATGCTGCACTCACTAAACTCAATGTCCTGCCACAACATAGAGGAGGAGCAAGATCAGGTTCAAAATGAGATAGTGGCATGGCATGCACTGAAATCCAAGTATGGAAACAACTTTTTAACGTTAACATACAGACAACTTGGTTTGGAATTTCTTATGGTTTTTAAAACATGTAACTAGACTAAGGAAAGGAAAACTACTTCATAAAAACATTATATTAAGAGAAAGTGCGGGTAATTGGAAAATGTACTTCCTTACAGTGATGGTGTCACAGCTTTAAGAGGATCGAAGGCATGCTGTTAATTATACCTCCGTTCTTACAATGAGATATTAAAAACCTCTCAGTCACCCTTAATTGGACACAGCTTTGGGTAATTTTCTTTTGCTGATGTGTGAACAGGCTTTAAGAGCTAAATGTCATTGTAGAACATTCCGATGAGCTGAATTTCTACCATGACAAATTCTATGAGAAAGCTGGGCCTTGCTGTCAGTGTCAGCAAAAAGCTGCAAAGCCCCCTAAACGTATGAGTCAGAGATGTGCTGCTACTGCATTGTTTTCTCTAACTCATCAAAACAACCATCTGTTCTGATCTAAGAGTAAAAGCCTGCCCCTAGGAGGATGCAGAATGGTAAACTGGAGAAAGAAGATGCCACCCTAACAGGAGACAGTTTGGAGAAAGAAAGATTAAAAAAAAAAGAATGAGAAAGGCAAGCAAGCAAGCATAGGAATTTTCTTTCCTGCATGGGCTGATAACTACTGAACTTGTTTGTTACTGCCCAACATACCCAATTGCCTACACGTATGTGGCAATGGAGCACAGAAAAAGCTTAGGCTTTGCAACATCATCTATCAGGTACATAAAATGTTTTAGTGGTATAGCACATTTTGTATCACAATTAAAAGATACTATTATGACTGTAACACAGATGGTGCAGTAGAAGACAAAGCTGAATGGTATTGAACAGTGGTTTAGAGAACTAGAGAAGAGATAGTATAAGGAAAGAATACATTTTGAATCCATGTAAGCACAAATTCCAAATAGATGTTTTCATAATATGCCCGTTTCAAGTAGACAAATGGTGCAACTGAGACATAATGCATCTCCTGGCACACAGACAGCTGCTCTTTAATGCACCCCAGGGCACAGTTTGCCCTCTTGGCTGCCAGGGCACACTGCTGACTCATATCGAGTCCGATTTTATTGAAAATCCAAATACATGACATCCACAGAATCCCCCTTGTCTGCACATTTACAGACAACTTTGCAAAACCCCAGCAGGTCCGTGTTACAGGACTTGGCTGGACAGAAGGCACAGTGCCTTCTTCCCAACAGGCTTCGCTTCATCCAGGAGCTCTCTGACCTGATTTTTATCACAGCCTCTATCCCTTTCCTAAGGAACTTGCACTCCGTCCTCTTGTTTCCCCGGGATCATCTGGATGAGAGTTATAGAGACACAGTGGGCTGTCTGTAATAAGAGGGTGCATATATCGGCCAGCAGTTCTCTTCATTTAAGTTCCTTCAGAACTCCTACAGCAAGGCCACTGGTCCAGGTGACTTTACATGTGACTGACCTGCCAGCTCCATCGTTTCCTGCACATCACCCCCAGACTGATCCAGCTCATCTTCTGCTAAGAACGGACTCCATGTGGCAATGTCCCCTGCTTCAGCAGTAAATTCTGACAAAGCAAAGACTGGTGGAGCCTTTTCTGCCACATCCCTATCAACTCAGAGGTTGCTTTTTACATCCCTGCTAACAAACAACCTCAGGAGTTTACTAACGTGGCTTCTGCTTTTACTTTAAAGAACTTTGCACAATCGCTCCGAGCCCCCTTTGCAAAATGCTTCCTAAATTCTCTTTATTTAGCCCTCAACATTCTGTTTACACTTAAGCTGCCATCATAAATGGTCTTTTCTATTCTCCTCATTTGGAGGAATCTTCCTTTCTTCTGTAAATACTGACTTTTGTGTAGGAGAGCTCCCTGAACTTAACTAAGGAGCCATGCAGAGCTTTTGCTGGATGGACAATGCAGTACCACAACAACCACATGTGATCCAAAGTGCACCTACCAAATGGTAAAATATTACTGAGCATGCTACAATTCCCCTTTCCTCTTCTGATAAACTTGCCCTGTTGTTTTAAATCAGTGTATCGTTTATTCTCAATAGATCTTCCATAAATTCTTCTCACCTCTTAAACTGTTACACAAACTCTTTGCTGATGGTGAAGATTCACGGAAGCAGAAGAAATACATCCCAATTTTCAGATAAAAATCTGAATTCACAGCAGAAGAAACTTGATGAACCCAAATTTCAGACTGAATGGATTTCCTTATTTTCTTTTAGCAAAGGAAGGCCAAATAAAAGAATGTTTGCAAAAAACCACCAAATCTTCTGTGCCATAAGTTAATGTTGGCAAATGTCCCAGAGAATTCTAATGAAAAAACCCACTCTGTTGTTCATGTAAATTAAGACCAGAATAGGCCTAATCTCGCATTTTACACAAGAAGTTTAGAATTACCCTACTCAACGAAACACTGGGAAGAGGATTTTGCTGTAAATGAACAGCAGTCCTCATATGTAAATCAAAAACTTTCTCATTCAGTTTTTGAGAAAGTCTAATTTCTTCAGAGCATCGTATATAATGCCAAATCACAGAATAAAACAACAGTTAACATTTTTGGCTGCCTTCGAATTCTGCTCATAAAATCACATACACATGTGAGCAATCTCATCAGTGTGCATGAAGTCTTCATGCTCAATGCCGTTTCTGTGCAAAAATGTCTCAACTTATGGTTGAGAGAGATAAGAAGCTTAAACTTTTCCTTTACAGTTATATCAGTTGACATGTATTATGCAGGAAACATGAGGAAAACCACAGTAGAGAGAACACCTATAGAGAAACCTGCCCAGATGCAGCAGGTTTATCTTCAAATATTCAACCATCCTGTGCTATAAAACAAGCTTTTAACAGGTAAGATTAAACAAAGTACTAAAGGAAGCAATTTGGTAGGAAATCACCGAGTATTAAGAGATAGCTCATTAGGCAAATGTTCATTTTTCTGGACAATAATGTGATGCACACCTGCATTAATATTCAGCACCATCTGAAGTGACAAACTGACAAAACCCCTTTGTCCTACATCTGAAAGCAATCAAACAGATCCAAGTCCTAGTTGACTAGTAAGTTTGCAGGTGTTAATATCAAAACAGACTAACCTTTAGCCCTTCTACTTCGCTTTCCAACTGTTTAGAGTACTGTTCACTCCTCTCTCGCAATTTCCTGTCTTTGGATGCCTCAGCAGCTGCAGCTTCAGCTTGGACTTCCAGCTGCAAAAGTACATACGTTTTTAATCGATNTATTTTTTAAATAAAAGGTTTTTTTTTTTTTTTTTTTTTTTCAGAAACTATTGAAGGTTTTCAATATAAGAGAGAAATCTTCATCACTAAACTGAACGCTTCAAATTCTTAGAAAACAAAATTGGTACTGTTTGAAAAAAAATCAAAAAGATAAAGATTTACAAATTATAAAAAAAAATATTACTTTGTCAGAAAACCTTACATATAACTTATTTCATAGAGTCTAAACAGTCTTCTCACCACTTACTTCTTTTTTAAGTCTCTCTGTTCTGCGTAACTCTTGCCTTAAACTTTCTACTTTTTGCATCACCACTTCCATTTCTTCCTCCTTATCTCGGAGCTGGCGGGCAAGCTTTTGTTTTTGAGAGTGCAAGTCTGTCAGCCGCTCGTTCATCTCTGAGAACTCCTGCATTGCCAATTTCCGCTGGCTGTGTGCATCTTTCAGCTCTTTGGCTTGGGATTTTAATCTGTCACTAGACTCTGCCAGTTCCTACAGTTTAAAAAAAGAATTAAGTAATAAACCTAGAAAGCTGCAAGGCCAACTCTGTCTTTGGATGCGCATCTAACACCTTCTCCAGAATGAACAGAAACCACATATTAATTTCTTTCCATGAATGCATCTCCAATACAGATTGTATGCCTCTATACATAAGGAAGGAGGCCAGGTTTTACAATACTACAGTAAAACTGCATAAATGTAAACCAAACAGGAATTTACTCCATTATAACAGGTTAAACACAATGGTTTTCAAGCACTTGCATTACAACATAAAAATATCTTGTTTTCTTAGTGCAAAAAATGTCATTAGCATAGATTTTCAAGAACTACTTAAATAAATTAAAAGAATCTCAACTGCTAAGTGATTATAAAAAAGTTTTTGCCTTGAATGGAAGACTCTGCTCTATGGAAATTTTTACTCTAGAAGCTATTGAGAACTGACCTGCAATGGCAAGTATGATTTCCATACACTGTACCTTAATATCAACTATTACAGAAAGTTTCAGGCAATAAAATGCTGTAGTGATTAACAGCAATATATGACAATTACTCTTTTAAAAAGTGAAATAGAACTGCTAGTGCTGTGATAACTCCACAGCACAATACCCTCACAAAGCTTGCTGTGCCCTACATTTGTGCTACTACCAGTGAGGGACCACAACAGTTTAAATAGTTTCATGATGTTCAGCCAAACCAGAGCAGAACAAAGAAGCAAGGAAAAGCAAATTTGAGGATGAGAAGAAGATTAACAGGAAGAACTAATATTTGGCGCTGCTGACATCTATATAAATCTAAAAACATTTCTGAGGTTGTTAAAAAAAGCTTCTAATCACTTTAAGTTGTTTTAGAAGAGAGATGCTCTTTCCTGGAAAAACTGGCAGCTTTCAAGATTTTAAGAGCCTTAAGGGTCAAAAGAAACAATGTTAAACACAGCTGGCACATCAACATTGACTGTGGACTCTAAAATACTGGGCCAATATCATCATGATGGGAAACAGGTTAATGTATTTCACACCTGATTACATGTTGATCTAATCATGAACACAAAAAAAGAGCCCTGGAAGACAGTATGTTATAAATCAGAAAATGAGGAACTGGGGAGACAGAGAAGAGGAAATAAAATCCAATATTCTTTAACTGTAGTTATTTCAAATTCCTTTTCCATCTTCATATTTGGGCAATTTTTTACATCTACCTTCTGGAAACACTTTTGTGACACAGTCTTAATACCATAGTCTTCATATTTTTCCCCTGTTAAAGTCTCACCCACACTTCAGATTAGATTAGTTGTCTGGAATAGTTCTTCTCTGCTCTGTCTTCTAACCCCTATCATTATCACCTTAATCTGAAGCTATAAAACTTTTTTTGCAGCCACCATGCAACTTGGATCATGGAGTTGCTCACTATCTGGAAGCAATCACCTAGGACCACCCAGCACTCATACATACAGCATGTTAAATAACGTCCTTGTCTTCAAACAAGAAAAAAAAAAAAGCAGAAAGCAAAGTAGGTCATGCTACACATTTGTTATTTGCTCATTAGTTTTACACTTGAAAGTTATTTCAGGCAATACAAACAAAAAAAAACCCCAGACTTTAGGGTTTAAAAGAGTTGCTGACAAAATGTTTTTACCTTATTAAGATCTTCCCTCTCTTGCTTCAGTGTTCTGACTTGTTTCTCAAAAGCCTTTATTTGTCTGGAAGCATCATCCAACTCCCGCCTTGCAGTGCTGGCCTCCTCAAGTTGCTGTTCTAGCTGACCAGATTCTAGAAAAAGCAGCAGAATTATAAATATTCCAAGGGAAAACTCATAATTCTAGAATAGCATCGTATAGCTGCTTGGAGGCCCCTTCAGTATCTTTTCTGGTGTCCATTTAATCACAAAATAAGGCAAATTCTTCTCTGGTTTAGAATGGCGAACAGGTTGATTCAGCCGACATTATCTCTTTTAAGGAAACAGAATGAAAGGTCAGAACTTGCTGCAAAACAACACAGAAAGTGATAACTTGTCTTCTCACATTATAATAATCATGCTCTATATACTTAGTTCTGTAATGTATGCTTTAACATGACTTACACATTGGACTTTTATGCACTGTGATATAATATATAATGCATCTTTTATTACACTGTAATCATAAACAGTCTCCCTCCTTTCCCCAAAATCCTTCAGAAAGAAACAGTAAAAGTAATGGGTCACTCAAGAGCTGGCAAGCATTCTCCTGTTGGTACACTTAAAATTAACTTCAGCTGATACTACTTATTTCTAGTGTGAAACCCACTTGTGTTTATGTGATCTACTTTATTACTACTATAAATAAAGGAAAACTATTACAGTCAGTTTTTTACCGACAGTCAGTTACACAATGATACTTCTCTGCCACAGCTAAATAATGTCCTATAAATACTCTCAAATGCTACAAGAAAAGCTGAAATCCATAAAAGTCGACAACTGAAAGATTCTAGCTAGTGAGTAGGTTTTTTTTCCCTCCCAGTCTTTCACTTAGAAACAAGACTTTAAAGAAAGATATGTATGAATGTAAGCTAATTCCAAGTTCTGTGAAATCACTGGACATTTTGCCTTTTATTTCAGTTGTGGCAGTTCTTCAAACCATATGTATTTACTGAAAGAACAGGAACCCATCTATGCTCTTAATAAGAGCCTTTAACTGCATTTTCATAAGCGTAACCCTGAGAGACTGGCTCTTGGAAAAATCAAATATAAAAATGCATACAATTTTAAGCGGGTTAATTTCTGAAACACGAGAATTTTATAAGCAAATTAATACCATTAGCTTATACCCAGGAAAATATTCACTATTGTTTCAATTCACTGACTCTTGTTTAAAAATTTAAAAGAATGCACTTAAATAAGAGATGTAGCTTAAAGCCAGAAATTATTAACTGCCTCTCTTATGTAGTCTACTCTGAAGTCACCAGTGAAGGAAAGTTTACATATGGCTCTGCTGAGCCAAGATAAATCTCTCTTCTGTGCATGAACTACTTTGTTCCACAGCTCTGTTTTCTTCTTCCATTGCTGCCCTTTACATATTTGGCAATATTAAAGATTCCTCAAAGTTTTCTCCTATGTAACTTAGTGAACAAAAATTATAACTTTGACCTCTAAAATTGAAAGCATATGCTAGTTTGTCATTTCCTGGAAAACTAGATAGACATGAAAAATGTATTTTTCTAAGCCCCCCCAGTGACACTCCTGAATTTGACACAATTTTGAGTTCATTTTTTATTACGTTTTTTAAGCAGGTGTTTACTCCTATAGCTTCAAAAGAGGCAGCAAAACAGGTGAAGAATATAACCAAAAGCTAGTTGTTATATATGTGCAGTAAAAGGTAATTTTCCATTTAATCACCCTAGTTTTAACTAGCATTTTAGATAATATATGCAAACATTCACTGCAGTATGTTATTACATCACATTTAGTTGCCCAAGAGATGAGCCCAAAGCATAATGTTCAGCTCTGCACCTGAACTGAACCTTCTTAAAGTTCATCAGACCTAGAGCTGGAAAATCAGATCTTTTAAAGGCTGACCAGAACACCAGGAACTAGCTCCCCTACACTTGGAAGCACTTAGACATGGCCATCATTTGGTTTGTTTCTGTACTCTGTCGTTAATTTAGTTTAAAAAAATCTGTCTCAAAACCCCCATAAAATCAAGTACAACAGAACACTCTCTTCACCCCTTTTTATCAAATTGGTTTTTATTAGTTACAGCTCAAGGCACAAATGAATGTTTTCTAACAAATGGCCGTGTTGTCTGGATCAGCCAAAGCGTTCAAGTATATACTGGAAAAGTTGCGTTGGTGACTGGGGATGGATTAGACAGCTCTACATCTTCCTCATTTGATCACATTATTCACTTCCAAACCAAAAAACAAAAGCACACATTGTACTGAGGAATAAATATACAAATATACATGTGGGGTGAAGCAGAAAATTACTTTAGGAAAAACCACCTTCACCTGACATAGACTACTTTTCAATTTGAAAAGGGATGTGAGCTGTGTTGGGGAACATTCCCACATCTTTTCTATTTTTTTTTTCATTACCAAAAAAGGCAAGTAATACTTTCAGCAATGAACTAAAATCTAAGTTGCAGCTCAATAATAAAGAATAAATTTAATATAAAGTTGATCCTGATGCTTTTCTATGAATGACTGGTCTCATTCCAAAGCTGTTCTTGTCAATCTTGCTTTTCAGTGGTCCAAAGAGCCCAGACCACAGCTGAAGATTGTTGCAGAGCAGGGATTTCTGATCACGTTGTCTTTTTCCTCCTTACAGCAGCAAGTAGAGGGACATTTGGCTGGAGAGAATTTCACAAAAACCTTTGCCCTGACATAGTGCCAACATGGCATCACTCAAACCAGAGTGATCCTCCCTGAGCTAGTTAAGCCATGTTCACATCCAAAAATAATGCTTATGGTACAATACAAAACTGCTGCATCACGCCAGAGCAGCTGTCCAAGTGTGTATCCATAGCAAGCTTTTTTCAGATGACACAATTTTAACAGGATATAATCTACATACATCATGTGTTTCTGCCCCGTAATGCAGCTGCAGAGTCTGAACACATCAACTAAAACGTCTGCAAGTTAAGTTACTCTTTCTCTGGGTGTCACTGCTGGCATTCCTGACACTTTCGGGAGTTTTCTGGGTAGTTTCCTCCAGCCTTTCTCACTGTTTCATTTTCCCCTGCCACAGGTAAGATATGGACATATAATAGAGTAATATCTACTGCTACTTGTGTCTGATTTTTCAATCACAAAAAGGGTAGACATTTTCCTATTTGGACTGACAAGATTAATCAGATTTTTCTTCCTGTTTCTGTGGTTCCAGACCTGATACCAAACAGTCTCTTGTTGATTTGCCTAAAGAAAAAAACATCTTGCTGTATTTCCTTTCTTTCTTTCCTGAAGATGACTATGCTCTCAAGATGCTATTTTAAGGAAAATATTATGGAGTGGGATACCACGAGTCCTGTGGTATAAATCACTGTGAGAGAAAACTCCTTTTAACTTAATTCAGAGCATTAAATCAAGAATACTGAATACTAATAGTTAGCTTTTAAAGTAGGCTAAAAAGTTATTAGCTAAACAGACAGCAAACTGGTTCACTAACAGCTATGTGCAACGTGGTGGTGCAATATAAGCTCTCCCTCTGAAAGTTCTTAAAACATGAATTGCCAGTTTCTGGGAGAGTAAGGCTGGAAAAAGAATGATCTTTCCCTGAATGTCTCCAGTAGCCTCTATAAAGCACAAGATACTGGCCTAAGTAGTTCTTTGCTTTTTGACTAGTTTGGGAGTTTCTGAAGAAAGGCAGTACAGCACTAATTAAAGAAATTAATCTCTTTATTCACACAGATATTAATAACACTTTTCAAGCTTAAAGTACTGAGATGCTTGATAGCCAAAATTTTGCTTTTCATAAAATTTTCATGAACTCCCAGAAGCAAAGGAACCAAATGTTCTGTTTTATGAGGAATGACAGCTCACTGACAGCCGAGCTGAGAGGTAGTTCTTTCCCCTGCCATCTCCCTTTCCTCTTACACTTCTATTGCTTGCCTTGTACTGATTTATCTGATCGTAAGTTGATTAAATTCTCTCTATCTAGACAGCATTTTCCTTGTTCAATTGAGTGAGTTAAAGTAATGAGAGTGTCCAGGAATTGCACAGCTTGAGAAGAGGCCACGGAGCTGTGAGCAGGACCCATTTTGGTGGCAGCTCTGGTGCTACTGGAAGTGCAGCCTCATGGCCCATAGTGTCCTGTCTCATGGAAAACATCCTCCACTACTCCCTGCCACTCAGAAAACTCAGTATCATTGTAGTTTCATGCACACAGCTCACCCCCAGATTACCCACACTTTTCTAAATGTTCCAAAAAATACTCCCAAAACCCCACCGTAAGTGCCAACTAGATTTTATTCCACATTCAGTTACAATGCACTAAGCAACAGCACTGTAATCCGCTGTGGGTTCAAACAAAACATAATCAAAACTGTGACCACATCTCACAAACCTTGACCACCCAGGGAAAATTCAACAGAAAATGAGGTAATGAGAAATATCAATTCATGCTTTAATCATAACAGCTGCAGAGGGACTTTATAGAAGTGCATGAAGTGAGAGGACAAGGCACAATGACTTCAAACTGAAAGACAGCAGATTTAAATTAGACATTAGGAAGCAATTCTTCACTATGAAGGTGGTGTGGCACTGGCACAGGTTGCCCAAAGAGGTTGTGGATGCCCTGAAAGTGTTCAGTGCCAGGCTGGATGGGGCTTTGAGCAACCCAGTGCATTGGAAGGCGTCCCTGCCCACG
The DNA here is from genome assembly GCA_013396735.1 of Grallaria varia. NCBI lineage: Eukaryota > Metazoa > Chordata > Aves > Passeriformes > Formicariidae > Grallaria > Grallaria varia. The sequence continues at coordinate 812,330 of VWZG01000015.1, read as the reverse complement.
GCAAGGGGACTGGAACGAGATGGTCTTCAAGTCACTTCCAACTCAAACCATTCTATGATTCCATCAACTGCTTTTAGGTCTATCACAACTGATAGGTCAAATCTTCACCCTCATGTTTACTCACTGTCAAAAATAACCAAACAGGTGCTCCACCTGCCCTGGCACATACATTGCAGGAGGAAGGTGTCAAACAAAAACAAACAAAAAAATAAAGTACTATAGAGATCGGTTGGCATTTCACAGATTCTCAGGCAGACCCTGAATTATATTCATGTAAATTAACAACACCACAATTTAAAACTAGTAGAACTTTTGCACTAATAATAATAGCAGAAGGCATTGAAATCTTCCTACTCCCTTGCAACTGGAACTACTGAATATCAAGTTGAACTTGTAGAAAATGGACCTACCAATTAAGAGTAAAGGGTAAAATGAAAATAAAAACTAGACTGGAAAACTCTTCAAGAAAGCAAAGTCAAACTAACATTGCATCAGGAAAAAAAAAATCCTGCCAAAATACTGTTTCCTGTTACAGTTTTTACATTAATATTTATAACATACCTGTTACCTGTTTCTTCAACTTTTCAATTTCTTCTTTCAAACTTTTAATTTCTAAATCTTTGCTTGCTGTTATTGGGCCATCCACTGTTGAATACTGCAAAGCCTGGACTGTCTGGGTGGACTCTAGAAAAAGATGGAAGAGAGACGGACAAATTACACATCTGATATCTGAGGAGGTCAAAGAGATATTACTGATAAATTAAGACACGTCAAAAACCCCTGCACTGAGGATTTTACAATTTGTAACTTCCAGCTCTTAAGTGCCAATTTTTCAGTAATTGTCAGCTGAACAAACAAAGCTCTTAAAGGTTTTAAGAATGAAATCTTTATGCCACAGTTACCAAGGCACGATGAGAACAAAGTTAGTATGTTATAAGAAGTTGTATACATGGTATATTTCAGGCATGGAGAGTAAAAGAAGTTTAATTTGTCAGCAAAAATAATGATGATAATTCTTTTCTGCTAGAAAGTATGCCAGGAGGCATATTTATTTTTTTCCACAGTATAAACAGCCACTTATAAAGCTGCAAGCTAATCTAACTTAAAAAAAGTGATGGATTTTCTTTTTTTTAATGACTATACCTTGCAGTTTTCTACTAAGTTCAAGCTTTTCCTGTTCTAGACGTCTTATTCTCCTTTCATAAGCTTCTGTTGCTAAACTATCCTCCAAAGTTCTTTGAATGCTGGCATCAAGATCCATGGAGGGTGGTCCAGCTGTCAGTCTTAGACAGCTGCGGTCAGAAAGCACACTGAGGGAAAAAAAATAAATAGTATTGGATTTTATAACAGGCTGTGTTTAACATAATGCTATAAAACTATCAACCAATAAACAGTTTAAGTTGTTAATTACTATGCCATTTATTATACCATCCAAGAATATCTTTTTTGTATGTGCTCATTAAAAATTGCACTCATTTACACCTAGCGTGCCCGATTTCCTTGACGAACTTTTTGTTACATAAAAGGGAATGAACTTCTGATCGAAAACTGTCATTATGGACAGACTACATCAGCCAGACAGCAAAAAGCAACAAGCTGAATAGTAAGATTACAATAACAGTTCATTTCAAAATAGTTGAATCAAGTATCCCAAATTCTTTAAAGAAAGGAATCACAACAAAGGGTGTGAAATTATCCCATGACCACTAGGGCATGGACATGTCAGAAATGCTGTGGCTACTCACGTGCACATGCTACTGCTTATGCAAATAATCCTTTTGAAGTCTAGGACATTCTAGGACAGTCACATTTGCAGCAGAAATATGGGCCTGATTTTTCAATGGCTGTAAACATTCCTTATTTATTTATTTCTATAAATGAACAAGGACCATATATGGACTTCCTTGTTACTGTTTAATTCAGCAATACAAATGAATGTTATAAATACCACATTAATACCAAGTATCAATAAAAGTAATTTTTAAATTTTTAAAAATTTCCACTCAGACTTACAGAAGTGTCAAAAGACTAGAAATAAAACTGTCTTTCACATCTAATAAACTAAGTTCTCTCTGGGTCCACACATCTAGTCTTTAGGTTTGTTACACAGTTAACTCCATGCATTACCTGATAATCACCTTTTGCAACAGAACACCCCTGAACAGACGTGCTGACTTCTACCCACATGTACATTTTACCTGCGGAGAGCTCATTCTTCTGGACAGACAGCATTTTAGATTATGGCCTAGTAATTTCCTCAATAAACCACATTCTTTGGTGTCTGCTTGCAGATGGTTTCAGATACAGAAACTTCAGGCATTGTGTAACTAACCTACAGACAATACTGGAACTCTTAACTTACCAGCTACTTGTATATGTGAAACCCACAAATGGTAAATGATGGCCAGAAAATGCAGTGTGCGATGGTGGAGGCATTGTTTCCTAGAGAAATAACAGGACAGCCGAGTAAGTAGTATCCTACTGGACTTAAAAGAAAGAGATTTTCAAGTTTATTCATATGTGAAGCATTACTGATAATATCATATTAATTATATTCACTGGTTTCCTTATTTACAGCTCAAATATCGTACAGCATCAACTACAACTATCTGTAATAGGATTTACCATATGTAAAATAGATGAGGCTGGCATAAAAATGTTTTTCTAATTAAAAAGGCTATCGTTGGAAGAAAGCAGAATATTACGCATACTAAATGCCAATTTATTCCTTCTTTTTTCCAAGAAGCTCTTAGGACAGAGTAACAGCTTTTATTCCCTCCTATATTCCTCTCTGCTGTTCAGTCAACAGGGCTTCCTGTCGGTAGAATTACCAACCCCAGTTGTGGGTGGGCTATCTCTTTTTGGAGAGAACAATAGTAAGGCATTCACTAGAAAGAATTCATACAACAGGGTGATTCTAGTCCTAGTAGTGCTTTGACCATATCTTCATTTGTTGTTCCTTTTTCTTGACAGACAAAAAACTACAAACCAAGACAAATATTTGAGGGTTCTCCTCAAGCTAAAATAAACCTGTCATTATTTAAGAATATTAGAAAAATTTTAGTAAAATAGTCTGTTAAAAGCTTCCTGTTTAAGCCCAAGATGCAAGGTTTACACTGCTATACGAGAGATGGCCTTAACAAGCATCAAAAGAAACTCCTTAAGATTATCACACTGAAAGTACTAAAAGATTCTTAAATTGCCCAAAAAAGTACATAACCATTTTTTTCTAAACCCCCCAAAAAAGGAGAAAGGAAACAGTTGTACATTCTTCAACGTAAAACTCATCAGGAAAGGACAAGGAATAAGACTGTAATCAAAAGAAATCCCAAATTACCTTTCCAGTGGTGGCATCAGCTATATTACATCACAACCTTTTTCTTTCAGCTGACAAATATCTCCACATTATAAGAGTTCCCAGAATAAAAAAACAACACCAATGATGTGGCTAGATTGTGTAAGTACATTAAGTCTACACTGTTAAGCATTTTGGAAACCAACGACAAGACCAAATTTCAAAGCCTTAACTTTCCACTAATTCATAATAAAAATATCAATTATTACAGACGACGGTTAGAAAAAGTAAAATTTTACTTCTCTTTTTAATTGTTTTCACCTTTCATACATTCAGGTTTCAAAACTGTCTTTACAGATAACTTAAAAAAATACCAAATGCCTAACTGTGTGATTTCAACAGCTCACATGACAATTTTCAGTTACCACACCAGGATCTAAAACGCTGGATCTATTGATAACAATGTAAGACTCTGTAAAAGAAGTTATTCTTTGACAGAGATCAAGACATGTATCTCCTGGTACTTGAGCAAATTTAACTGTATGACCACACTGACAAAATTACAGCTGAATCTAAGTCTATCATCCCTCTCAGTAAGGCTACTAAACCAAACAGGTAGAAGATAAAACCCTGCACAACTTTGGCTGCATCAACAATGCAGTTTAGCCCTATGGGCTTATGTGTACTTTTAACATACTTTTTAAATGTCATTATTACATATATAATTTTTCCATGGGACCACAGGCTCATTCAAAGTTCAGGAAGAACAATAACAATCATGACTTTTCAACACAGTCTTTTATCTTCAGCACTGGGCATTCCTGATTTGCTCTGTGCAATTCAAATCCTGCCAAGAATTTAAAAAAGAAAAAAAAAGTCTTGTGGGCTTATCTATGGTGCTGACTACTATAATAGTAAGGCAAGTATGTGAAACTTCCTCAAAGGATATGTTTAAAATATGGAGGAGAAAATACCTCCGAGTTATATATAAGGAATTTGAGGCAAAGCAATATGAAATACAATGTCCCCCAGTCAAAGCAAAAATGTAAAATATTCTCAGTCATGCAATGCCTTAGGCTAGGTTTTTTTCAGTGGTTCTGAGATATTAGGTGAGAAAAGAAATGGTAAGAACATAACATCCTTATATTAGAACAAAACCTTCAGATGTTTCAGATTAGGAAACTGAAAAAGTTCTAGAAACTGGCATTCATCTCTAACAGTTCAAGGCATTGCTTTTCACTCCCAAATGTCTAAAGCAAATTAAGAATTGAACTCAGTTTTCTTGGCTGAGAGTCCAGAAACTCAGCAGAGGAGCATTCTTTCTTCACCTGCAATTCCCTGCTTCTTCACAAGGTAAAGCATTTCCCCTGCGCAGGCACATTTTGAGTGCCCCGGTTGGGAGACTGGGCTCCAAAAAGGAAGAGTGGTGGACTGGACAACATTAAAGTGTGTGGACAACTTCCAAAAAGTGCTGCAGATTCACAAACAAAGACTTGCTATATACAGCATCCACTTCAGCCACTCAATCCTCCTAGCTGCTCCTGGACAAAATAATACGCAAACAGATATCTGAAGACTGTCTAAGGAAGTTGCAAGATAAAAATACTTGAGTTGTGAAGGGAGATGGGCAATATCAAATGTAGGTGAGGAAAACCTGAGGGGAAAAAATTAAAACAATGCAAGTCATCCTATGCAGATACACTGGTTAGCTTAACCTGCCTATAGGAAAGGGTTCGAAGATTTAATCATGGATAGGAGAACCATTTAGGTTGGAAATGACCTGCAAGATCATGTGAGTCCAACCATTAACCCAACACTTCCAGGTCCATTATCGAACCATTTTCCTAAGCATCACATCTACATGTGTTTTAAATACGGGACAGCTGAATCCACCACTTCTGCAGGCAACCCTTTTGGCGAGGAAATGTTTCCTAATATCCAATCTAAACCTCCCCTGGTGCAACTTGAGGCCATTTTCTCTTGTCCTGTGACTTGTTACTTGGGAGAAGACGCTGATACCCACAAGGTGTTTTTGTCAAAGCGTTTTCCATGTTTTAATGTGCAGTTGGAGGAAAGGCAATGCAAATAATGATCATCCTGTCTATATCAGTTCCTGTTGCCTCTATCTTATCTGCAGGCCCAGGAAACTCAGTGAAACTGAGATGTGCAGGCAGTTCAGAAAACAAAAGTAAAAACAGTGAAAATGCTTCAACTCACATGTAAACATCAGGTTTCTGCATCTTTCAACAAACACACATACACAAGATATTTCCAAGGAGAGAACATAAAGCATTTCTCTGATGGTGTGATCTCTATCATCTCCTTTTCAAAAGCATAGAAACAATAGGACTGTTAAAAAATCAATTTTTAAGCAAAGGTAAAAATAATTTCTTTCTTGTTCCTTAAGAAATGGCCATGACATTTCTCCTAAATTTCCCAAAACTCAAGTTAGAAAAATAGCTGGAAAAATTTGAATGGAAATGAACTGAATGGAATCTGACAGTGAGCAAGTAAGAGTACAACACTACAATAAAGTGCACTATGCAAACTTAGTATGTCTCACCAATGCTCTGCTAGAAATACTGTTACTTGCAGCCTATCTACACGTACATATATTATTCTTTATAAGACACGGCCACTAAGAACTTGTTACTGCAAAGAACAGACACATGTTTGTTAGAGACATGTAAAGTCACAATGAAGTTACAAAGGTGAAGCTATCCTTACATGGGTCTGTTCGGAGGATCAGCCTCCAAACCATGACAGTATTCCCCCCAGTTCTTCAAAGCAGCACTTAATTGTTATTTATGCAGAACACAGTGAACACACTGAAATAAACTGCCATTTACATATATTCTGTTACAAAGTATACTATAAAAGCTGAGCCATCAAAATGTTAATTCTATACTTACAGAATTTTTTAAGCAATCATCATCTACATCAAAGTTTGATGTATCAGTAGGGCTGCTGACTTCTGGGATGTAAGGTGCCTCACAGTTTCTAATGTTGTCCCAATCAATCCCAGCAAAGAAGGGATGGCTTTTAAAGTCTTCTATCCCATTTTGTCCAAGCCGATGCTCTCTGCTACAAATGAGTCTTCGGATGAGGTCCTTTGCACTTTCAGAGACATCTGTCACTTGAGCAGGAAACTGAAATCTCTCCTTAAAGATCGAAATAGTGGAAAATAGTTTATTACCAAGGAAAAGTTGGAAAAATTACCCTTCCTAATGAAAATCATTATGTAGAAAAAGAAATGTGCAAACACTCCATTTCTGAAATACATGCAGTAAAGGTTTCAAGGAAAAGACTTCTGCTAAGGATAGAAACTATTGACATATCTTGTCTCCGAGTTTTTCTTTTTAATTTAAATTTCTCTTACACAGTTGAATTCTACAGCTACCTCCATTTAGAAGAATGTCTAAGAATCTTCTGCGTAAGCCAACCAATGGATTCATCAGAAGAAAGTAACACAACAGGAGTGATGCAACATAGTCAAGATTTACTCCACAAAGTGAATTAACAGCCATGTTTCCAAACCCAGATATTTAGTTTTGAGCTGCTTTATCCCAAACCAAAGCCATCTGCAATCCATAACCATAAACTTACTACATGGAAACATATTTTTTGCATTTATGTACATTAACATAATTAGGACATAAAAATTTATTTTTAAGTAAGTCTTCAAGTTACCCCATTACTAGTAAAAAATTAGCTTAGAGACAGACAGAAAGTGCACTAACTTTGTGGTTCATTATTTTCCCATAGGTCTCCACCAAGGACTCAGCATAAAAGGGCGTTTCTCCATAAAGCATTTCATACATGCAAACGCCCAGGGACCACCAGTCACACTCGGGCCCATACTTTCCTTTTCCATCTTCCATGGCCTGCAAGATTTCTGGAGAGATGTAGTCTGGCGTTCCAACTGCCACTGAAGATTGGACCTGTAGAAGTCACATTTTCAGCACTAAAATCAACTTCCATCGTTACACACCCTGTTGTTTGTGGCATTGTGCCTGTATATATAAATTCAGCCTAGCGTTCTGGTTATAACAAAATCAACTAAATACAAACAAAGGCTTCCAAATTCATAGAGAAATATTTAAGCATCCAAGGCGCTACAATCATAGGCATCTCAATGATACATATTTGTTAAACTATTTCCAATATTTAAAAACAGAGAAAGAACAAAACTGCCAATTCTTAGGCTTAGAGCCAGTACGCAGTTACAGATTAGATAATCACATCTATTAACTCAAATGCTTTGTAACCCTCTGGGACATGATTAACATACTGGAATTACATTCTAGTCACAGTTACTATATACTGTGCAAATTTAAATGTACTAGTAGAACATCATCACATTTCAGTATCTCATCCTGTTCATACCAAAGCTTACATTTTCAATAAAGATTAGAGCTCAGAGCCTAAAACAGCGAGATTTATAGTTCATAAACACGTACTCCGTATTGACAGCACAGTTTCTCTTTATTTATTCATGAGTTGACTATATGTATCTAAAAAGCTTTTAATATCTTGTAAATCCAAGCAGTGTGCAGGCATATTTTCACCCAAGATTAGTTATACACCAATACCATTTACAGTTCCATTTCATACGACATAAGGCACCTCTTCCCTTTGTTAGCACGCATTTTTGCAGCTAGCAAAGGACTGAAGAAAAGGTATTTAGGAATGCATTATTCTTTCTAATTTACCGTTCCATCTTCCATCAGTTTCAGACAAGAACCAAAATCTGCTAATCGAATATGTCCATTCATATCCATCAAGATGTTGTCTGGTTTAATATCCCTGCAATTAAAACAAATTTCAGAATTAGTACAAAAACGTATTCCAGTAGATAAAGTCCAAGCAAAAACTCTGCAACATTCTTATCATGCAAAACAAGCAACAAGTCAGTAGAGAGCACACAGTCACTCATCATATGGTGAAATTTGTACTAGGGACACTTCATGACAGGGGCTGTAGATCGATCAAATCATATAATGCTTGTTAATTTTTGTAAGAATTGTGTAAATTCCTCTCATCTCTCACAAGCAGAGAGGAGAATCCTACTTGCTCTGAACCTTTTTACATACACTTTTAAATCATCTGAAGAATTTTGGTGACGTACTCTCAAGTGGAAGATGTACACTTATATGGAGCTGGAAAACAACCTCTAGATTTTACAATAGAACAAAGACCAATGAACCCCTGAAATAATTAACATATTTTTAAATTTACTGTCTTTCATTGACATTCTTCTCTCCTGTACATCTCAGTTCACTGTGTAGGTCTGTCCTCCCTCTGCTGAAATGACCAACAGAGCCACCGTACACACTACTGCAGCTCTGCTTGGCCGAACTCTGTAGCTGTCTCATTCCGGTCAAGATTCAGACAGCAATATCCTTCAGACCAGGCACCAGAATAAATACTCCTTATTTTGCAAAATTGACCTTTTTTTTTTGGTCTCATGTTTTAACCTAAGTACACTGAAATACAGGTAAAGTGAATGCTGACTACGATGAAAGCATCTATGTTCTCTAAGTTACCAGAGGGACATATACTGTTCAACTGTTAAACTAGTTTTAAATGTTGAAATTTCTTTTCAATAAGGTACAGCTATTAGAAATATCCATTAAGCCAAATTTTGAAAGTATATTAAATTATTAGATTCTTATTCTATCCTTACCTATTATATTCTACAAGTAAGTTATGACTGTAGGAATAAAGTACTATGAATACCTTCCCAGTGAACATTTGTAAGATATACGAACAAACCCCATAAAACAGACAAAAAACGAGTGAAGTCCTGACTTTATTTCATTCCCCTAACAACTTATAAATTAATGTCACAACTGCTGTGCAGACAAATCTCAAAATATTCATACGCTAAGATATTCACAGTGCACATGAGAGCCAAATTTTGTTGTTTGGGCTTTGGTGTTTTATTTTGGCTTAGTTTTTTCCAAATAAAAACTGAGTTATAAATAAAGTTTACTGGTCATTTATAAAGGCAAAAGAATTAGTACCACACCTTGACAAACATTATAGAAGCAATGGCAGAAGATGTTGCACCGTTATACTCTCAGTGACAATTCATATGGAAGCAGTATGTTGTTTGACAGAAAAGTACTTTCTGAATTTGTGCTATCAAAGACAAGCAGGCAGTGACACAAACAAATTTTGAGCACCTTTCAAATATGCAGAAACATTTAAAAAGTAGAAACCAGACACTATTTAAGAAATCATACTTTCACATCTTGCAACTTAGCATAAAGGAGATTTTTTACAAAGTAAATCAGAAAAATTAACCAAGTCCACTCTCTTGAGAACATTTTTCCACTTGATTTTTGCTGACACTGAATATGCCAAAGAATTGCAACCTCCAGATTGAGATAGTCTTGTTTATTTTGCATTCACTCACCAAAAACATTCCTTAAACATGTTTCTAAATAAAAACAAACATATGCTATTGAGACGGCTGGAATTATAACTTCAGTTTAAAACACTGCAAAAACATGCACCCAAAATCAAGTTCCTCTTAGAAGCTGGACCTAGTTCAAGCTAAACAAAAACATGAATCACCCTTGAGGCTCCATTTATCCATGTTCCATCTTTTAATATATTCCCAAGAGAAATAATAATAACACTAATAATCATAATCATCATCCCAACCTCTCCCATTCAATCTCACGAAACAGCAGAAAACATGAAAAATCTCACTGTGTTGTCAACACTGTGCAAAACAAAACCTGCAAACAACACTCAACGCACTCAGAGGAATAAGGATTTCTTGCAAAGCAACATTTGTAAGGCTCAGTAATAACTTCATAAGAACAATTTTTACAGTTATGGGAAAAAAAAAAGAGACCAACTTAATGCACACAAATTCTTTTCAGCTCTTGTAACAGAAGGTACAGGTTATGAACAACTGTTCTGAATTCAATTGAGCTACGTTAATAAAAGACAGTTTGAAAGACAAGAATTGCTGGCACCTGCAGAGCAGAGCAGGCTAGAAGCAAAGGGAAAGAAAATTATAAGCCCCAGAGGGGAACAAGAAAGGGGAGCAATTATTGCCAGCGTAACTGAAGAGTGTGAAGGTGGTGATTATGGGGAAAAAAATGTCTTAAACCCTTCATCTCTACTGAGCCTGCTGGTGTTAGATGGCATCAGAATGAAGAGGTTTGTTCCAGGCTTTTGTTTTGAATGACATTTGGTGACTCTCCTTTAGCAATAAAAACATTTCTATCTCCTGTTCTAGACAGAGTACGGTCTTCTCTCTTCACGTTCACTCCACTTTCCCCTACTTATCCCAGTTTCTTCACTGAATGGACTGGTTCCTTCAGCTGCAGTTTTATTTCTATCCCTCCTAAATTCACCTCAAAAGCTAAGATAACCAGTCCTTCACAGACTATCAAACCCAAACTTCCTTTCCTATCTTCCTTTCATTCTCAGCTTCTTCACTCCCAAGTCTTGTCTCCCTGTACGTACACATTCAACTAATCCTTTCTTTCCTCCCATCTCCATTCTCAAATATCACTATTTTCCCATAATCACGTCCCAAATTCCCTTCCTATTCCCACTGACTTGCTATTCCTCTAATCCTTATCATCTTCTTTCCTCAAGTGGAATTTTTGTCCAATTTCCATAGTAATCCTCTTTGGCACCAAAAGGAAGAGAAGTACCAGCAAAAAAGGGTCCTCACACTGTCTCTAGTGTCCATTTACCAGCATCTCCCAAAACTGCTTCTTACACCTCTGAAGCAGTGGAAAGCTACAACAGAAGAAAACTGAGAAGTACTGAGGGACCAAATTCTGCATATGGTTGTTTGAAACTCATAAAAACTGGCATATCGTAGAGAAAATTACAATGTGAATCTAGGTGGGAGGTAGAGGAATGAAAATACATCCATGACTCGAGGAAGATTCTCTCCTGAATTTCAACAGTGTCTCCATATCCCAGAGCAGAAGACTTTTTCACTGAGTTTGTAACAATTATTTTATTAACTTAAAATCTACACAGGAAAAAGAAATGCATGTTTCTTTATCTTGTTCCTGGAAAGAGCTGACACTGCTCCATGCAAAGGAAGGAAAATTCCAGACCAAGTAACTAAAATCTGGCCAAAGTAATAAGCAAATAATGAAAAGTCACATGGCTTAGTGAATAGACCACTGGGCAGAACCTCCATAGATAAGAGTTTCTGGGTGACTGTGGGCAAACCATTTAAACATCATTCAGTGAGAGCACTGGTGCTCAGTCAAGCATCTAACATAATTTGGCTAGAAGGCTGGGGAGCCTGAATACTCCAATAACTCTAATTACTTAACGGTAATATAAGAAAAAGGTCTGCTTACTTGAAATATAAAGTAACAACTCACTGTCAAGAATTACAAGCATTTGAAAGGTATTTTATGAACCACATTTATAGCGAGAATGAGTATTGAACAGGGGCAATTGTTCTGACCCCACTGTGCCCCCTGGAGACCCTGAGTTTGACCAAGCCCCACTCTGCGCAGCTGCTGTGGGAAGTGTAAATGGGCAAGGGGTGCAGGTTGACATAGTTGGACCTGGCACAAATCAGGCTAGCACAAGTTTTTCGTATGTGCTCCACAGTGAATTAAGGGAACACAGGTACTCAGCACACCCAAAGAAATTCAGATCTTCCTTATATCAACTTTTTGTAGCACTGCCAGCTGAGGAGGTGAACTGAGCAAAGACTGCTGTTCTGCTCTTCATTTCCTGAATGAGTAATTTACCAGCACCAAAAGAACTAGAAGTTTGGACCAAATCAACTTCTTTAAAAACACGTATGTCCCTTTAAACTCTGACTCCAAGACAGTGTACAGGAGCAACTTCTGCTTTTCTGAGCTTTGCTGGCTTTGACTGTATGAGAAAATCAGCATTGCACAGCAGCTTTGCTGCTGTTCTTCTGGAGAATGCAATAGGAATGAACAGTGTGTAGTACTGAGTACTTCACTTGCACAGAAAATGAGTGTGAAAGCTTATGGGGGAAAAAAACCCCCAGCAACAAAAGCTCTGAAAAATATTTAATGAATCCTTTCTCTCAATGCTTCTTGGTTTAATTTGAGGAGCATGTTTACCCAGATGACTTCACTCACCTCCCTTTAAAACCATTTACTTTCTTAAGCTGTAATTAAAACCCAAACATTTTACATACTAATTGTGTTAATATAAACAACATTCTGAAATAGGACTACAGCAGATACCTGGATTATTGCCATTTATTTTGATTTCTCTGTTAATGAGCCAGAGTAGAATTTCACTTGTTCAGTAAGACTTGAGAAAAAGTACTCCCTCTGAGACATGCTAAATCCATAGCACATTCCAGCTGTAAAATAAACTAAAAAAGAATTTTTAGTACATGTGAATGTATTTTTTTTCCTGGATTCCTTTCTGATGCTAAATGAAACTTAAGGAATCATGAGGTCTTGCATTTGAAATTTGGACCACAAAAGTCCCTTAAAACTTGAATTATTTGATCATATTACAGTTTCAAAGCATATAGGTTCCTGGGGTTCATCTACGTCATTCTTTGAATCACTAGATCGATGTTATTCTGTCATTCACAAGACCACATGGAGTTCCTCAGGTTTACAGAACAGGCAGCAGCAGGTTCCAGAAGAATCGTTAAGTTAATTTTGTTTCAAGGGCAGCCTCATGGAGGCAGGGGACCAAACAGAAAGGAAGATGCATCAGAAACAGAGGGACATGTATTTCAAGAACTGTAACAGAATGACTGAGCAGCAGTCGTGTCAGACACTACCCAAGACTGTGCCAATGGACCAACCCACAGGCTCCTATCTTCTAAGTTTATGTGGTGAAAACCCTACTGGCATTAAAGAGTTTATGACCAGTAGGAATCCCTCTTCTTGGTAACTGTACAGTTATGATGCAGAATTTGCTCACTTTAGTCATTCACCTGTATTGGCTTGGGTTTTTTTTCAAAATACAAATTATGAGGCAGAAGTTAGGGAAAAGGCGAGTCCTTCTCTGCAAGATCAAGAAAAGGAGGCCAGATGGTACAAAGGGGCACCTCTCAATATATCCAACATGTCCTCCTTGGAATAAACATTTCAGATGCTGATGGACTGTCCCTGTGTACACAGCTGAGTTCTTAAAAACAGCAGAAATTACAATAAAGAGACTTCCACCATCCTAATTCAACAACTGCAATGTGAGCTGAGTCTGAAGAAAGAAATGAACCTGTCTGAAATCAAAGGAGCAACTTGATAGCTGAGCTACCAGTTTATTTTAGCCCATTAGATAAGAAAGGGATAATTCGGAGAACAAATTTTTATTTCTAATGTTAATATTTAAAAAGCATGGAAATTAATTTTCCTAAACATGCCCCAGGACATGCTATCCTTGAATAGTAAAGAACAAAGTGAATAGCTTACATTAAACTATTTTTCCATAAAATCTTCACATGAACAGTACTTTCTAAAATGCTACCAATGCAAATTAAAACATCACCCTGTGAGAAAAATAAATTAGGTTCAGGTGTAACTGCTGGGACAGAGAAACTGATCCAGACAACTTAATTCTGATTGAATATTTCACAGCACATTATTTTCTCATTGTACATGCAACAGCATTCCCCAAAAGTATAAATCAAAATGTTAAAGCAGACATTAATAATTATAATTATTCACTCTTAAAACAAGAAATGTTATCATTTGCCAAGTTACCTACTCTAAAAAAAAACCCATAACCAAGATCTCACTGCTAGAATGCCTGGACTTTTTATCCAAAATTCCTTCAGAACATAGGATTATCCTTATTCAGGACAGAAGTTTGGCAAACTGTTTATTTCACTCCCTTCTGTTGTTTCAGGCAGGCTTTCCTTCCACACTCCTCTTTTCTCTCAGACAGAAATGCCACGTCCATGATAAAAAATGAAGACATTTGGTTTTGGCAGCACTCCAATGAAATGAGAAAATTTAGTGCCTGTGAAGTTTTTATTAAGGTATTCAATGATGCCCTAGTGACAGCCTGCTTTAGATATCCAGAGTGGCAACTGGTGAATTTCCATCAAGAATGTTCATCAAATGATGCCTTTTTTCACAGTCAAATGTACGGACATTGATGTCCAGCAGGTTATTTCTATTTTCTATTACAGTGGACTGGGTAATATCAAAGTCAACTTTGCCATATTCTGCCAACTGGGGTTTATCTGAATTCTAACGAGCAAAACTAGAAATACGCTCCATCTGGCAGAAAGACCAATGTGCACTGAGCCAAATTAGATTTGGACAGTCGGCAGTTATTCTTTAGTAATCCCAATAAGATAGGCTGCATAAGATAGCAGCATGAGAAAACTGGAATATGTTGTACCTCATTAACTGTGCCTCTTATCAAGACTCTACTGTGCCTCCTCCTAAACAGACACTCCTCCACTTTTGGGGGAAGTCCAAAAAGTGCATACTTCGATTGAAACCAAAATGATTTAAATAACTTTGATCATAGCCTTACTATTTACATAGCACTTGAACAGTTGCAGCATGTTTGTATACTAAACAAAACCTGCTTCGTATAAAGCTGACAAACCAAAGCTTACAACTGAAAAAGATGTAGTAGCCTTGCATATAGCCTGGAAGTCAACAGCAATAGCCAAAGATTGAACACTTTAGAATTCAATTCTTAATAAGCAAAGCAACCACCTGGAAAAAAATAAATGCTATAAACAACCTTATTTTGTATTTATTTTTTCTTAAACAGTATCTTAATACTGTAAAACTCCCATTTACTCTTTACCTCTTGATAATAAATCATTATGTATGTGTTGTTCCAGTACACCAAGTAATTCACCTCTACTAAAAGAATCTCTCTACTCTCAGCAGCAGGAGATTCCTCTAAATCTCATTACATTCAGTGGACAGATTCTCATCAATTACTAAGAAACATCAATCAAACCAAGACAATAAAGGTTCTAGATATGATACAGTCATTATTTATTGATTAGTGTGTACAATTTTATATTTATACTGTGTGGAAGTTTGACCCTGGGCAAAACCAAAACAAAGCAACACCGTGCAGAACTTCCCAGCAGCAGCACAGCTTCCCCGCCCCCCCCTTTCCCCAAAAGCACCCCCCCCAAAGGGGAGAAAAACGGCGAAAAAGCCGAGGGGAAGGAGAGAAATCTTAAAAGCTTCAGACCGTGAGGGGAACAGAGATATATATATTTATTTACAGAGGAGGAAAAGGGAACTTAGTACTATATGCACACTACACGAATACCAGGCAAATACAGGGAAAGAGGGTTAACTCAAATGGTACTATATATACACCCAAGGAAAACAGATAAGGCACTGCATTACCCAAATAGTGAAGTGACCAGCCCCGAGCTGCGAACCTTCCCCCCAACCACCTGCCCGACGAGAGACTGACCCGGCCGGAGGAGAGACTGCACCGGAGAGGCTGACCCAAGGAAGCGTCCGAGGACAGTCTGTGTCCCAGAACTTCCTCCCTCACTCCTCTATCCCATGTGATGTGAGATAGTAGGGAATACCTATGATTTGTCAATGTATGTCACCTGACTTGTTTCCCAGGAAGGCCTAAAAAACAACAAACCTAGCCAAAGCCTAAAATTTAAAACCACCACATACTGTTATACATCCTAGCCAAGTTTTTGTCTTAGTGCTGTCACAAAACTAAATGAAAGTCAATGCAAAATTCAAGGTTCCATGTACTACATGTACTATATATGCACAACATGTGCTACATCACATACAGAATCAGGTATTGAATATTCACAACCAGTAGTGAATTTAAATACCAATGAAAGATACTCAGATGAGACATTAGAAAACACTTTCATAATAATGACAGTAGGACACTGGAACAAATTGCTCCAGGAAATTTCACCATCTCCATCACTTTTTTTTTTTAAAACCAGTTAGACAAACATCTGTCAAGACTGGTTTAGCTATAGTTTGATCTTGCCTTGCAGCAGAAGAAAAGTATTAGCTGAACTCTCCAAGTCCTCTCCTCTACAGTCTTTCATTTCTGCCACTCAGACAAGTATTCTGGACACTACACAGTATTTACCTTACATTATCCAATGTTCTTTATGAATTTCAAATGCTAATAAAGGAAATAATAACAAACAACAGGGAATGAGTACATCAGCCAACATATATACATCTTGAGTTTGTTCAGGCACTCACATTCATTCCTGAACACTTGAACTGAGTATAGTTACTTGCTTATAAATATATGCTCCACCACAGCATATTATAATGGCCTAGAATTAATTTCCCTTAGAAAAATGTCTCCCTGGGGGCTTTGTGCATATGTGTTTGTTTTCAACAAATGGATTTCTCAAACATCATAACAGTTCTAAACCAAGAGTAATTATTTTTAAAAGCTACTTACATCCATTTTTTTCAATCTTTTAAAAAAATAAGTAAAAGAGGTGATTAGAAAAATTCTTTAGGATAAGTGTTTGGCAGATATATATTCCCTGTAGCCATTGCCTTAATCTAAAATGCTAATCAACTGACAGAATCAGGTATCTTTGGAGAAAACCCTCACATCCAGGTTAGGCCCCTCATGCAGTATTTTAAAGAGATGTCAGGGCAAAGTCACTTGTGATGCCTAAGGATTATTCCTATTGTCTTGTCAGTCTTACAGACTAAAATCAGGAATACACTGTGCCGTTTTATAACCATTGTAAATTTAGTACCTTGCAAGGCTGATTTACAGATGTCATTTTAAACCAGTGAAATAAGAGTAAAAGAGTGGCAGACATTATCAGAAAGACAATCCCTTATGGCAACTAATCATGGATATAACAAAGTCTGATACCCAATGCATTATGAAACTGGTAAAAGTTCAATGAAAAAACCGGAAGTGAAATAGTTGAATTGCTAAAAAAACAAATAAAAAAATCCTCAAAATTAATTGGCTTCCTGCAGTAGATCAAGAATATATAAGTTTGTAACTTTCCTCATGGCTGTCTTGTAGCTGAGTTACTAATATTAGACAAAAAAACTTGTAAAGACTCAAATATAAAATTGGGCACGCATACAGTACTGAATATTTAAATGTTTAATAACGCATTGATCTTAAACAGAATAGTACTGGTGAGTAAAAATTCATGCATAAAAACATGAAAGCCTGTACTTCTTCTTTGGGTTATTTTAATAGATTCAAATAGCTATTTATCAAAGTCTCTGTGGCTGCAAAATACTTGAGGCACAAGAAAAGATTTTGAAAGATGTGCAAACAAAAAATGAGAGAAACAAAAGAGGAATGTTTTTAACTATTTTTTTCAGAAACAAAAACCAATTTGAAAAACAAGTATTCGGTTTGAGAAGTCTGAACATCAACATAGAAAATTACTATAAATTGATACTAACTGTATGCAATTTGTAAAAAACAAGGAGACCAACACTCAGGAAATGAGATAAATATTCTTACATGAAACAAGAGAAGTTGTAACATAGCTACAGCACAATATGCTAAAGCTCTGGAGGCACAATGCCATTCATTGATCAAAGCCTATCCAGAATTACGGTTCATTTGAAAGGAATACTCAAAAATCCAGCCGGACATGGCACTTCGGAATCTGCCCTCAGAGACTCTGCTGTGAGCAGAAAGGTTGGACCAGGCAACCTCAAGAGGTCCCTTTCAACCTCAACCACTCTGTGATTCTAAAATTATGACAAGACCTGCCTTTTCAACTTTATTTCAATAACATTCTGGTTATATTGTGTCAAACCTCCCCAAATCTAACTCTGAAATTCCACAACACTTAGCTACTACAGGTTCAGTTGTAGCAGCATACCTGCTTCTGAGCTCCTGTGGCTCCAGACAGAATGTGTCTTTAGCCTTAGCATCAACAATGTGCTTACTTTTGCACAGGGAATTGCAGTTCATGAAACAAAAACTGGCCAAGTCCCTCTCTCTCTCTCTCAAGTCTACAGGATATGACAGGCAAACCCAAAAACTTACCTTGATTACATCTTGGCACTTAGTAGCTGTCACACAACAAAATTTGTTAAAATTAAAAATTTCCTTTCTCTGCTCTCAAGTGTGACTAACAGCAAACTCATATTTATCCCCAAATGTTCAGCAATCAAGGTTAGTCTTTGACATTGTTTACACCATTAAGATAATCACTGCTGGCAAGACTGGCCTCAAGCCATTGGACACCACTCCATGAGCAGCCACCCACACCACTGCTCCATCACGCAGGTTTTCTCTGTGTTGACAAGTCTTGGCTATCAGAGGACACTCATCTCGTAACAATGGCATCACACACACAGATGTGTGTATAGATACTTAAATCAGCCTGCAGAAATGCAAGGCTTATAGCAAGACTTTTAGGTGGCAAAATACATACGGAATTTGCCGAAGACACAAACTAGGCACTATCCTTCCCTGGAGTACTTATCTGAACCTCATATTCCAGGGCATGGATTACTTTTCTCACTATGCTTTCACTTGCTAAACTACTCTGTAAATATGCAGTAACTATATGCATGCTTTTTTATTATTATGGAGGAATATTCTCAGGAACACCCATTCCTTAGAACAGAGCACTTCAACATATGCAAAAAGAAAGAATTTATATTAGGACTGTTTGCTTATAGATGGTTCTTCAGAACCCAGGTCCTTGCAGGCAGAAGGATTCAAAATAGGTATTGAAATTATATCCTTATGTGATTAACAACTGTGCCTACATGGAAAATACAATAACCTGAAATGAAGGAGCCTCTGGGACACGTGATTGCAGGGAGCAGATTGCTCACCTAACAAACAGCCTTCACCAGAGGGGCCCTGAAGTAAAAAAAACCCACAGTTAAAAAATAGGCTGTGAATCAGAAGCTGTGCAATGGTAGGCAATGTATTCTCTGTAAAGGAAGAGCTGGGCACTTTTAATTTACACAGCATTTAGAAAACAACACAAAAAAACCTGAGTTCATGTCTCTGTCTCCATCTGGTGATCTTCTACTTTTCTACTAAGCTACAAATACACACAGCAGAGGACCTGGCTGAGGGCACTCACTATTTTCGCCTCTCAACCTGCCCAGCTGTCACAATGCTTTTTTTGGATCTGATCATTGTGCTTATAGTTTCACATTCCTCGACAGAAACTCCACACCAACAACATTTATCAGAGAAAATGGCCATTTGAGTCAACACTGGAGAGAATAATGGCCTTCGAGTCCAAGCCCAAAGTAGCATGAATACTGAGAAATGATGCTAAGTATATGACAAACAAATAACTTATCACAGAAGTGCATTCAAATATCCTGAACACGGTTTAGTCCTTTTTTTTTGAGGCAGTTTATTAGGTGATGCTTTAAAATACTTGCTAAAACCAAACTAATTTAAGCTGATGGTGGTAGAAAAAGCTTCATTGACCAGCTAACTTTAAATATTAGGTTTATTCACTTAGGGTTTCAGTATAGTTAAAATGGAATATCAAGTAACTTGCTGAACTTCAGTTGACAGAGCAGTTTTGGGACTGTAGAACTGGACTCTTTCGTACCATTCTACACTTTTCCTCTAAAAGATAGTAATAAAAAATTATTAGAGACAATTTAAAAAAAAAACTAAAAAACCAATAAAATGACAGTATATTTGCCATGTCAACTTTATAGGAATTCCTTTTTGGCTTTTAAGAACTTAACTAAATCGATTAAGAACTCCACAAGCACTACTACCCTGCAGCATATTCTAAAGATTAAAAAATTAAAGTCTGCTAAGTAAGGCTAATTCATGCCAAAGCTTTTAGATTTCTAATAGTATCATGAGTTACTGACGAGTAAAGGAGTAGAAAGAGTAAGCTTCTTAAGAATGTTATGTCCATCTGTGAGTGCCATCTGTCAAAGAAATCCTGCAAGAAGAGGCTAACAAGGAATCCAGAATATGACCAGCTGTTGCACTGTAAATTACTACTTATGCTAGAAGACCTTAACACGTATTTCCAGGCAGATAAATGTTTTCTTTCTTTTTGATTCTCATTTTAGATATGCAGTCTCTGCTCTATGAATTTCAGTACGACTATACACAGCCTCTGAAATAGCTGATGACACTGAATAATTCTGAGAGTAAATCAGGAGAGGACTTGAACTGGTCAAAAAAAACATTTTACGTACTCATTTTTTTTTGAAATCCACTGATGATACTAAGAAACCAATTCAAATTCACACAATAATATTCACTCAGAAGCTGCCTGGACAACTTAATAAATTTTAACTATATATTCTTATATATGTCTTTGTATGTGTATCTGTATAAGACACACTTACATGGTTTTTAATTATCAGGGATATGTATAAGTGGCCTGAGCTTAAGCAATCTACTAGTTGCAAATCACAAGAAAATTTCCAGGACTGGTATGAAACAAATTAACCTGCTGGGTCCATACTGCATCCCACAGCAACATTTCCCAAGTCTTTTTCCATCTTCCTCCAGGAATAAATACAAAGATATAAATATATTGAGAATTATGGGAGGTGAGGGAAAGGGAGTTCTATACAGAAATGAGTTCTGAGATCACTTGATGCTTTTCATTTTTTCAATAGAAAGATATACAGTCTTAATATGAGGTAGATCTTATCCCTTTCCCATCCATTTATTTGATCAGCAATAAAAACCTATGAAAAATACATTAAAGGGAGAGGGGGAAACACACAGAAGAAGGTAGAATATACTTTAAAAACACGTAAAATATTCAGGAATAGGGAGTGCATTACAGAAGTTTAAATGAATTGTTTGTTGTTCCTGAGTATGTGGGAAACAGAACAAAGATAAGATGCAAAGCTGCAAGTAAACCCTAGAGGCTAAAAAGAAATAGTTTACAAGGAGAAGAAAACCAATGCTATCCCAAGAGAACAAATATATATATATATATATATATCTCAAATATTTGCCATAGCTCTTGTAATACATGAAGAAACACTGTTATATACTATATGTTTTACTGCTCTTCTCCCAGGCTAGTAGGGCTTTAGATTTCACATCTTTTTTGAAAGACTGCCCAGCAGAAGAAGAATGTTCCTGAAAACAACACTACTATACAGCCATTTTAATGTGTTGCACAGAACCTTCGCTTTCTTCCTCCTTCAACTAATAAAGGTTTATTCAGCAGTTACATAGATGCTTGTGATTTCTCTTTTTTTAAATGGAAGTCAGTGTTGTTAAGCATATCTACCCCGCTCCAAAAAAAAAAGAACAAGCAGGGGGAAGGGTGGGAGGAGGCTATTTAAAAACAACAGACAAAAGCATAGATTTTCCAAATCTGCCTTCTACTTGACCGTGCCCTAAATTAACAGGATATGGGTTAAATGGTAATAGGAAAGAAGATTCTTTCCTACTGAGCAACGAAGAAATAGCACAGTGGAGAGCAAAGAAGTAACTACTCCTGAAATAATAAAACTAAATTTAGGATAATCTCTCCTGCTTCCCCTCAGCTTGAACACATTCTTTACTGCATTGCAAATATAGCATTGTATTTATTACCTTTTGGTTATTTGCAAAAAAAAAAAATTATAATAAATTAATGAATGTGTTGAAGGAATTCCAATCACAAGCTGTTAAATACAGCAGAAGATACTGGCATTGAACACAAGAAATGCAAAGCAACTGGTTTTGGATACCAAGAAAAAGATAATAAGAGCATCTATACACGTACGCAAGGGAAGAAAAAATGTATTTCACTGGAAATTTATATTATTCCACGTTATTATTTATTCCATGTCAACCACCAACCTGACTAATGTTGATACAGGCTGAAACAAAGCCTTGCTGGAGGCAGCAAGGAAAAGAGTGAGTGCCTTATGCGCAAGGCTGTACATTGAAAAGAAGTAACAGAACTGTATCATTTCCTGTGTGACATTCCACAGGTAGGTGAGAAATCACACCACGACTCTCTCATGAAATTTCCAACCAAGTCCTCCACTGGGGCATCATCACACAAGGCGGAGGAACCCATCTGTGGAAGGAGCTGAAGAGGGACATAAATGGCTCTAAATCCGTAAGGAAAACAGAAATGAAGAAACACAAAATTTCTCCCACCTGTCATGCTGTAATTTTTGTCTTTACTGTATCACTCAGGAATCCAAAATAACTCTTTATGGGAGTTATCATGCCTAGCTGCTCACCCTCAGAGAGTCCTGCTGAAAGCCAGCCCCAATGCACTGCAGCGCAGCAGCCGCGCTGGGCAGGTCAGTCACACCTGCAAAACCGGCCTCCCCGAAACCCGACTGGTAAAAGAAGATACATTTTACATTATGATTTTGATTTAGCTTTTTAGTTGTGCTAAGCTAATTCCATGTGAAATTGTACAGATTTGTTTCTGGCCATGTTAAGGGGGACCACAAGGTGGGTTAGGAGACTCCCCAGAAGTCTCCTGTGTCCATCTGAAAAAGTTTTCCTACTTCCTAAAAGACTTTTTTCTCTGACTTTGCTGTTTTCAGACAGTAGGGTACTGTCTTTTCTTGACACTAAAACTGCATTCAAAGTAAGAGAATTCTGGCTTATATAATGAGGGTTTGGATTCTCATTTTATCTCCTTACACTCAGGGGTTCTACCCTGTTGAGAAAACTTGGGTGAGAATTCTGTAAGAAGCTGACGCTATCACCCTTCATCTGACCATGGGACACCAAGCAAGATGTGTAACAGCCTGAGGGTTTTTTTTCTCCTGAAAGACCAGCTGTTTGACCCTTCTTTGCTGTAGAGCATAAGCATGTATGGAAGCAGAACGGAAAGGTCAGAAAACAGGGAAAAGCAAGATACGAGCCATAGGAGGATGTGCTTCAAATGCCTCATCTGCCTACTGACTATTTAGTAACAGCCTTTTTTCTTTTTTTTAAATTGTGCTTTCTCACACTAAGTAACTGCAGAAAGGAGGTTGCCAGAGAATTTCTGATTCTTTAAAATGCCCACAGCTTTTTTCTCCCCCCTGTGCAGACAGCTGAAGGGGAATCAGCCTGTACTCGGGCAAGACTCAAGTTTGCTGAAGCCCCCGGATGAACCAAAAACCGCATCTCAGAGAAAACGATGGAAAGTAATTCCAGCTGTGTCGTTTTTAGATCCTATCACTGAATACAACAGGATTCATATCAAGGAGTTACATGAGAAAACATATAGTAGGAAACTATGCACTTCATAGCACTGCTTATCTTTTTATTAAAGATATGACTGATTTCATGTGCCTAAATTACAAGTGCTGTATTAAAGACGGATTCAAGTGAAGAACTGCAGCTACTGAGCGAAAGCTGGGGTTGAATACACAATTTTAAGAGACAGTCAGAGAATACTATCTTAGAACTCACAGTTATTTAGGAACATTCCAAAGTACCACACACACCACCCCTCAAGCCCTCAGAAGTCACTCAAATCTTCCTCCCCCTCTCATTTCCATGCTTGTTTCCCCTCTAGTCTCCTCCTCCATTTAAATTGCTGGTCACTTGGAGGATCAAAGTTGCTATTTTCAGTCACTTAACCTACATTTAATCTCATTGTTGTTCGCCTGTTTAAGTAGAATTAGTTGGCTCCCGTGCACCTAATGGCTAAAGAGGAGTCTGACAGTAAGTCTTTGGCTACACATAATGTTACAAAAGGTGCATTTCAGAACTCACGTAACAAGCAGTTTTAGCTAGTTTTGACACTAATTTTTACAGAGTTGATGGATATTTGAACTTACGTGACTTGATAAATGCATGTATTAATCACTGCTGTCTGACAGACTGAGCATTGCTTTCCTCTCTCTGGGAACCAAATTTTTGAAAGCAGGGAACAGCAGATCAGAACTTAAACCAGTAAGTAGACCTATTGCATCTATAAATTATTTATTAATATGATACATAAGCAGAGTTAATAAAAAACTTTCTTTGGACACGTGTTAGAGCTGATCTGCTTCAGGAAAGGTCTGAGTAAAGAAAAAAAAGTAAAAGTTTTACTCAATTTTACTCCAAAGTGTGCAATCAAAGATCAAATATCATTCCTAATTGGTGCCTCAGCTCCAACCAGGAGTGCCTTTTCTGAACTCACCACGAGTCAAATGGCTTTCAGTAGGGTGTTTATTTTAAGAAATAGAGAAGTTTTTTCACAGTTCTTGACATTATCAACACCGTTACCAAGTATTATGAGAAAACAAAGCTTCCTAAATAAGCAAAGTTTATGCCTAACAGTAGCCTTTTCACGAATTCAAAGATAGATGCCTATTCTGTGTTGAAACATCATAAAGCAATGGGAGCTGTTTAAATATCAAAATTTATTCACTCAACTTGAGACAACCTGTTCTAAATAGATCACAGAATCATAGAATACCAGGTTGGAAAGGACCACAAAGATCAACTGGTCCAACCTTTCCTGGCAAAAGCACAGTCTAGACAAGATGTCCTAACACCCTGTCGAGCTGACAGACAACTCAATACTAGTGCCTTTAATAAACAAAAACATTCCTTACAATGTCTGTGTAAATTATCTTCTTTTTTTCTCATGGATCTGTACTTGAGGAGTATACAAATGTAAGGTACTGCCTGCCTTATACTTCTCTAATATAACAATAACCCAGAACTGAAATTTGAACCTCATAAACATTTACTGAAATAAAATCATGGTTCAAAAATACCTATTAGAATAGAAGTTTACTAAAATGGCCCTGCCACTCTCCTGAAAATAGTATCTACTGAGGTTACATTCAATTCAGATACGGCATGGACATGAAACCTTTCACTCTGGTACCAGCCAAATCAGCTGGCCTGAAAGACCAGACTGGGTAAATAATTCAGCTATCTGATTCAAGACAATATTTTTCATAAAGCAAGTCACATGCATCTTACTAGACAAATTCTGAACTCTGTTCAAGCTATTCATGTTTTTCCTCTTAGCTAGAACCCAATTTTCCAGTTTTCTTTTATCTGTCTATGGTCAGTTTTCAAGTCCCCAAACAAAGCCTCTTGACCTCCTGTGAAGTAGCATGCAGCAGATAAGACATCCAGAGTTCCTCTACTTAATACATCATGCAAATGTAATTACAAATCTCAGTAAGATTATTACTGGTGCTATTTGAATGTTGTACAAAGTACCATCATACCATCACACACTTTTAGCCAAGAATTCTCCTTACCATAAAGCACATATGACATTGAAGCCTGTAGTATGAATCCCACATAAGCATGTGTATCTCAACCACTTCACGCACTTGCTGCATTTTTACCTTAAATGTACATTTGCTTTTCAGTAACTGCTGCAATGCGTTCAAGCAGACCACTAACAGAGAATTTCAATCATAACAGAACCCAAGAACTACATCAGGATTGTGTCAAAATTTCTAACAGGAT
The DNA here is from genome assembly GCA_013396735.1 of Grallaria varia. Classification (NCBI taxonomy): domain Eukaryota; kingdom Metazoa; phylum Chordata; class Aves; order Passeriformes; family Formicariidae; genus Grallaria; species Grallaria varia. The sequence continues at coordinate 786,715 of VWZG01000015.1, read as the reverse complement.
ACCAGAAACTACTTCAATCCAGTTCAACATATTCTGTTTGCATGTGGCAATAGGAATTTCCTGTTTCAGAAACAATTCCATTACTTCATTACTCTTTCTAGAATAGAGGGATTAAATTTTTTTTATGCTGCTAATAATATTTTACACACGCTACATTGCACTGATCTGGTACTGAGGAACTGGGAGGCAAGAATATAGACAAAATATGTTTGTGAAATGCTTATTGTTCTGAATCACACAAGCACAGTCAAAATGTTACACAACACTTTCTAACCCACAGAAATCAGCAAAATCAGCACCTGCAACAGGAAGGCACACACTTAATGCTAAAGTGAAAACCTAGACTCTTTTTCTACATGGTATCCTCAAAAATGCTCCAGTCTGTTAGTGGTTTCATCTTAGTTTTATCAAGACGCTCTAAGATACACAGAGTTAGTGTAAACTGGGAGGAAGAAAGACAAATACATTGAGACAGACACAGTTTTGGCAGCAGGAACATAGATTCAGGCAACACATTTGAAACATAAAGAGGGAAATCAGCAATCTGTTTTGTATTCATGTAGATACTGGCAAAGTACAGAATTTATTAAATAATTTAAAAATATGGGACAGACTTTTTTTAGTGTTTGTATATTCACAGAAAAAGCAGGAAAATGAAAGGACAAGCAGAATGGGGTAACAGAACTCCATCTCCCCAGGGAAACTGCAGTGAGCAGCTTCAATGTTTGTGTTTCTAATGAAACTGGGGTAATTCTTGATGACAGACTCTTTAAAAAAAATTAACATTGACTGCTAAGGTCAAATATCATGATTTATTAGAAATTACTTTTTCTTAATTGTAATGAAATCCGTGAGAAGGGATGCAAAGGTCTACAACATACTATATATGATGTAGTATCACACAGGGATACAACAACTGTCCATGACATCCTCAGAACTCTGATTTTTCGGTAAGACATAAATTAATCCCACTTACAGTATTCAATTGTCAAACAAGAGGTTTTACATTTCAGCATTCACAACTCCCCTAAGCATTTTGAGAAGCTCACATAAATATTTTCCAGGAACTATGGTTTTAAAGGAACAAGGTAAGCAAAGACTGACTCAATGTTTATGAAAGAATTGTGACATCACAGTAATTTCTTTTTGGGTACATTGACAAGGGCTGTCACTGTAAATCATACTTTTGTTACTTAATTTCGTACAATTTTTTTGGATTTTACATTCTTAAAAAGGAATACCAGCTTTGTGACACAGGTGAGTAGGAAGAGAATCTTATTTGGAGCTATTGCAATTAATCAGGCAGAAAATATGTAGACTATACTAACACTAAACATAAGGCACAATCCTTAGAATGATTATGAGGGATACCATATTAGACCAGGCAAACACTGGGAGCAAAATCTGAATTCCTTTGTGTGCACAGTTGATCAGGATCAGGTAATTTTTGTCACATATTATATATTGAGACAGAATTCTGTATTGAAATGGCTTTAGATTTTTTTTCATATAAGAAAGAATGTCATTGAAAGAACAAATGACAGTGTGAGCAAAGGTATTGGTAAGAAACTGGCTAAAAGAGAGATGACAATGCATAGTGCTGGAAAAGGAAATAAAATTAGAGAAAGATTATTTGCAATAATCCTCCAGGATCAGTTTTGAAACTGATTAAATGTTTTAGTTTAAAAACTTGGCACAAAAATAAATGCACGCTCATAAAATCTGTAGATATCACAAAGCTGAAAAGCAGCAGTAACAGCAGAGAACACTGGAATATCAGACATACAGAAACAACTAAACTGAAGACTATAATAACAGAAATCAGATTACATTTAACAGGGTAAAATGTAAATACCTTCCTGTTGAGTGTAACAGCAGACACTTCACTTATACACTAAGAGGTTATCAACTGTAAATGACAGAAGGAACTGGGTATACCACATCTCTGTATCTGTACCCTTTCAGTGTGATAGAACCATGGCCCTTGGTTTCACTGGAAAAAATATTCTAGCAGAGAGAGAAATACTGCAGCTAGATTTCTAAAATGTCATCTGAAATAATATTTACAATCTATCAGTAAAGCTTCATAGTGATGTCTGATGACTTTTCAGCCTGAACAACTCGTAGAACAACCATACTCAAAATCGGTATGAAACACTACTTCAAAAATTGTGATCTGTAAAGGAAATCCCTAAAATTTTAACTTACACAAAGAAGCTTCAATCAGGCTACCAAACATGTGCCAAAATGTAACTGTCTCCAATAGTATGAAATAAACTAAAACTCACCAGTCATTTGTGGCACAGAAATTCAGACCTTTGTCATCACTATTTTAGTGTCAGATTCACATAAATAAAGAAACATTGTACTTTTCAGTTCTTC